>JAVXUO010003009.1:0-42442 GCA_033065855.1 Escallonia rubra
ATGACTCAATATAAATGACATCTTCTCTGACGACTTAGAGTAAGTTGGCATTCAATTAAGTCACACTTAAGTTCAATATACAAAGGAATGAACTAGATGAGAGAGTAGAATTCTAAATTTCTTGTCGTACTCTCACCCCAAACTTTCAGTCTTAACACCAGTCATTCTCCAAGAAACAATATTCTTACTCATAAATCAAACCACTAACTTAACTACGACTCATACCTTATGAACTTTCCAAGTAGTACTAGGGTTTCCCCTAACAATCTACGGATGAGTGATTAGAGGACAACCAATCCCTACATAGTATGATATCAAAGTCTTGCAGCAAATGGAATGAGATCCACATGAAGATTTCTATCCCTTACATGGATAGTACAGTTATAGAGAACCGTAGAAATAGTCAAAGACTCTCCCAACGAAGTGCCCATCACAAGATCAGTTCCTAAAGGATGGGTTTTCACGCTCGATCGCTATGCAAAAGTAAAGGATACCGAAGATATGACGCTCCAGAATCAAAAAATATACAAACATCTCATGGGTTAACATGTAGTGTACTTGACACCATTTCATCGGATGTAGCAATATCCTGAACAGACATTGGATAAAGCCTCGCTGATGATCTGAACCTCTGCCCCTTCTAGACTTGAGACTGCTGGGTCTGGCCCTGCAGCCTTGTCATCTTCCCTGACGAGGAACATTACTTGTCGATGCACTAGCTGTAGGTGTGGGACGGAAAGTTGGCTGATTATTTTCAATAACCGGATAGTCTCGAACCTAATGATCCACACTGCCACACTTAAAACACCCTCCGGTAACTTTGTAGCATTGCCTACTGCCATGATACCTCCCGCACATGATACATGGGGTGGCCAAAAAAGCTGACCTGCCACCCTGACCAGTACTCTGTGTAAGTCAGACTCGAGAACTCTGCAGTTGTCCAAATCCAGTACTCCGAGTTGGCCGAGCGCCTATACCCTGTGCTCTTCTGAATCCCATATCATGTCCAAATCGAATTCCAGAACTCTGTCCAGGTCTAAATCCCTGAGCCGATGCAGCCTAACTCCCTAATTCTGTCCTACCCTGGGCCTCGTGCAACCTGATGTGTCGATTGTAAAAGTTGTTGACGCATGTCAGCTCCTACATATCTGTCTTGGAAAAAACTATTGCCTATCACTCTTCTGTTCACCCTGTGTTTGCTCATACATTCTTCTATCATCAGATTTGGACTGCTCCCAAAACACAAGCTAAGTAAAGACATTCCATATAGCTCGTCAATCGAGCTGAGATCATTCCATCTCTCAATCCCAGCCTAAGCCAACATTCAGACTTCTGGCATCTATTTGCTTCCATCAATAACACCCTTACTGCAAATCTAGCGAGACGACGAAATCCTCATTTCAAAATTTTCTACCGATTCCTGATCTGCTTGTGTCACATTGGAAAATTCCCTTAACATCTGTTCATAAAATCTCATAAGAAAATACTGGTTGAAAAAATAATTTGCTAAATTGTTCCCAAGTAATACCAATCAATTGCTGATGAGTCAGACTATTCACTACCATTCTCCACCACAGATCGGCCTCACCTCTCAGTTTATAGACAGAAAATTCAAACCTTCGTTTCCCACTATTGTAAATACCTCAAAAAAAAAATCTCTATTTCGTTAATCCAGTTCCCTGCCTCCGTAGGTTCCAATGACCCCCCTAAAACTAATCGCATTCTGTTTGTTAAATTCTCCCCAGGTACTTTTGTTTTGAGTTTGTGGTTGTGGTTGGACCGGATTCGGTACTCCTTGCTACTAGTTAGCCTGATTGTATGTCATAAGGGTAAGAATCGGGTTCATAGTGTTCGGAGTCACAACCATCGGTTATGGATTATGCTATTCCACCCTATTAGGTATAGGCGCCCCCCTACAATCATAAAAACATCCATATAGCACATTTCCCATTTTATGGATTTGTTTGGTCAGGTCTTTCCAATGCCGGGGAAAGAATCCTTGCTCATCTTATTCAAACCTGTTGGAATCTCATCTATCGAAGACCTCCTAGTCCGTCCTATTATATCTATTACCGGTGCTATAAGTGCGAGCCATACTAATACCATTAACAATTATTAGCGTTATACTAACAGGTTTCTTAAAAACAACTTACAAGCTAAAGGCGGACTTCTTAACTCTACCATCATCCTACCCTACTCTCATTAATCGAATACGATTACATAATCGTATTCTCTATAGTCTGTGGTTCCGTGCCTACAGAATCATATACTTATACTCTTACTACCACAAGACCGAACTGCTCTGATACCAACCCAAAAATTCAGAGATCTGCCGCCCCGAACTCCTGGAACGTTAACCTATCACATCACATCAAACATGTCAAGGCCTGTTACTAACATAACTTCAAGCATCTAACTAGTCATCAATCCGAATTCCTTAAAAATACAAGATTACAGGTTGCTTAGACTTAAACTATTAAAACTTAAGTTCTTTATGTACTCAAGTTCCTAAGAACGAATTAACAATACCGACCCACGCAGGGGTCTCACAACAAAGTAGTGATGAGCTCACCGGAATCTCACACAGACTCTAAACCCATTCCCGAGCATGCTACAGCTGATCATTACCTGCAGAAGAGAGTCAAACGAAGGGTGAGCTTTTGAGAGCTCAGTAAGGTCGTACAAGGAAAACCGAAGGAATTATAAAATGATTCAAAAGAACCAATAGACGATGGTATACAAAAATATTTTAAATGATCTAAATAGTTTGATGATTTCCAAAACGATCAAAGTTCATCATAAATAAAAACCAAAATAAACATTAACAATCACGACATGTTCCAAAACGATCATTAAAAGATCATTTTCAAAGCCATCATTCCAAAATACAATGCTGGTTTTCCAAAGGATTTTAAAATGAGTTCAACAACAATCTAGGAAGGGATTTCAAACAAGCATAAACCGTTTGAGACAATCTTTTCCAATCATTTCCGAGACAATCACTATAAGATACAATGTAAAAAAAAATTAAAGAAATTGATCATGGCAAATGTGAGCCATTCAAGCAAAGTCCATATGCAATGTCATTTAGGCAATGCATAATATGGTGTACACATGCATGATGTACAATACTAGTCCCAGTGGGTACTAGCCTGCAATCCACGCAGGAACACACTAGCCTTATGACGCCTGCCTCAGAACAAACCCCAGATTATAAAAAAACAACAATAATAATGAGCATAACATGAACTCAATTAACCGAAATCAATTCGGGCTTCAATGACAATTAGCATTAATGCGAACAGTTATCGAATTTAGGCACAAGAATCCAGAGAAAAGAATACAACAATTATCGAATTTGCCCAGCATACAATAACAGGCGAGCATTGATAAGATTTCCAAATAATCGATTCAGGTTCAATGTTGAGGTTTTCTTGGCAATAACATGCTGATATCAATACGTAATTCAGTGTTCAACATTAGCCATAAGTAAATCGAAAGAGTACTTACGAGTACAAGTTATCGAAATAAGAGTTTCGACAAAAGTCGTTACCCAGGGTTCAGATAGAAACCTTTACCTAGATCCGAAGCTAAGCTAGTCTACCCGAAAGTCCTGTTGCTTTAACCTAAATGGAAAAATCCAATACTGACTCACGCATACTCCTAGAACGGCCCCCTCTTCAGCATTAAAAATTACCAAAATACCCCTTATGTGTAAAATTACCAAAAGCACTCCTCATACCTAAATCACCAAAACAGCCTTTCCGTTAGTAGAATCACTAAAATAACCTTACCATATGCGAATTTACTCAAAAATACATTTTCTAGGTAAAATTACCAAAACACCCTCTCTGGGTGGCAAATTACCAAAATACCCGTAGGAGTTTCCTAGCTCTGAAAAAATCTTAAAACCATGCCAAAAATACTATTTTAAGTATCCTGAATTCATTTTCGGGACAAAAAGTATTTTAAAAACTTTTTGCCCAAAAATCCCAAACATGTGTTCGGACCGAGCGCTCAGAAGTTGATTCTGATAAAATAGCTATTAGCCTCAGAATGGCACGAAATTTTAGATAAAAAACATAAAATTTTCAGATTAAAAAAACTTGCTTTGCTATGCTAAATAAATCGATAATTCTTTCTACTTGATACCTAATTTAGCATCCTTCGCGGACATTGAAAATTTCCAAAGAATTCCAAAGCGTACGTCTCATTAAAATAATGGGGGTTACTTTTTTCGACTATGTCTAATTTTTGTCTGAACTATTTAAAAAAAATTGCGCAAATCTGCCCAACCTACACCCCCCTTTTTAGTGACAAAAACAAACAATATTCAAATCATACACACACTAGTTCACCTAAACACGCACACAGTTGTCTTCTTCCTTTTCGCCGAGCAAACCCTCCCACAGAAACCCCCTTCACTCCTTAACACACACACAATTTCACATATACACATCTGAAACACACCCACGAACACATTTATATACATGTATCACACACATATACACACTATCACACATAATACACCCACCCAAAATTCTGTTACACACACAAACACACGCCGCACGCACTGAAACACACCAATCTGACCATTTCCCTCCTAAACCCTCCTATACACATATACACACATTTCTTTGCACATAATTACACCAAGATCACACCCAACCTCACGCACCTGAACACATACACTCAAGAGCAAACACTAATACACATTGTCACAGACCAAAACACACAGTCACTCCCTCGACAACACCCTGAAAACACATACAACACTAACTAAACACACCATAATACACCTTACAACACTCAATAGACACACCTACACTGAAGACACGCAAAATCACACAAGAATACATAGATACACACATGTAAATACACACACTGCACACCCAGAAAACACACACTAAACACTCCTAAACATACACACAAAAAGGGCAGGGTGATTACCATCTAAGTTTCCTCAATCTCCCCTTCTTTTCCGTTGATTCCAGCTCCTGCGAGTCCCCTGTTTCTAGCTTCTTCCCTGTTTTTGTTCTTCATTACTGTTTATCCCCCCTTTTTTCTTTTTATTTCCATATTTGGTTTTGTTTTGTTTTCACTTTATTTAATCTCCTAACAATTAGAAAACATTAGTTTATATTTTAACCTGATTAGTCAACAAAAAAATTAAGTAGGAAGTGTCATCTTTTTAAGACACATTTCACAACAATTAGATACATAATGCCTAACTTTCAAAAATTACAATTTAATCCCCAAAATTTTCCAAAATTACAATATGACACCAGAAGTTTTCAAAATTATATTTTTGACCCAAAAACTTTGCTAATCTTTGTTAATTTAACACTAGCCCTATATATCACCAAAATATATATACATAACGCTCATTTCGTTATTTTTCATCTAAGACAATAATTTACAGTTTAGTCCCCCAAAGTTTTCCATATTTACAAATGGCCTTAAAAACTTTACAAAATTACATTTTGACCCTAAGATCATTTTAACATTCCATACTTTACTAATACCAGAGCATTGCTCAAATTAATGCCCATTTATTTTTTTATTTTTTTTGGGATCACCGATAGTTATTTTAAACCTGCTCGAAAAATGCAGGATATTACACTAGGGTTCCTAGCACTAAGGAAACTGCTATGTGGGAAGTATTTACCTTTAAGCACTTGAGGTAGAAGGCTATTCAATTTTTCCAAATTCTTCCAAGCTTGCTTAACTAACAAGGTATGACTGAAAACTTGAAAATCTCGGAAGCCTAAGCCCCCTAATTCTTTTGGCAAGCATACTGGTAGGTCATGCAATCTAGTGAATCAATTTGTGGGAAGCATCACCTGACCACCAGAAGTGGGTAAAAATTTGGTATAACTGTTTACACACAGATACAGTGAACTTATACACCGATATATAGTGCACCAGAAAGAATGAGAGGACCGAATGAATAAGCGTCTCACGAGCTACTTTATTGAGCAAGAGCCTTAACCAATGCGAGAATTTGTCTTGAACTCTCCGCACTACATCTTGAAATATTTCCTTTTTTTTGGTCCCAACATCCAAGTTAATTCCCAAATTTTTCTTTTTCCTGGAATCAAACACTAGTTGAATCCGGTTACGAATCTCTATAGAGGCATTAGGGCTGATCATAAGGCTAGACTTTTCCCAGTTAATAAGTTGACCAGACATCACATATTAATCCCTTAACACCTGCCTAACCACTGCTATATTCTGGACAAAATCCTTACTCAACCGAAGAAACAAGTAGACATCATTGGCATGCATAAGATGCATCACTGTCGGAGAGCTCTGCCTTGCTTTGATGCCGTGAATTCTGCCCAGCTCTGCCTCTTCTACTAAACCCATCGAAAGAATTTCAGGGCACAATATAAATAGAAAAGGCGACAACGGTTCACCCTGTCGAATACTATAGCTGGGCTTGAAGGCCAAGGTGTGAGCACCATTGAGGAGAATAAAGTATGAAACTGAACTCACACATTGAACGATAAGGTTTACCCAAACCAGCAGAACCCAAAGCTCAAGAGCACCTCCTAAAGCAAGAGTCAATTAACCCTCTCAAACATTTTACTCATATCTAATTTAAGGGCTATCAGCACCATGTTCCCTTTCTTTCTTTGGCACACACACTCAGTAAGCTCATGTGCAAGAAACACATTGTCTGTGAGGCAACGTCAAGAAACAAAAGCATTCTGATCGTGTGCGATAATACCAAACATGCTAGGTGTCAATCGAGTGACAAGCATTTTAGAAATGTTTTTGTAGATGACATTACATAGGCTTATAGAACGAAAATCACCCGCAGATTCTGCATGAAACTTTTTTAGGATTAGAGAAATGAAGGTGTGGTTGGCCTCAATAAGCTATGCCCAAATTAAGGAAGGAAAAAATGGCTCGAGTTACAAGTGGTCCAATAAAGGGCCAACAACATTGATACACCAACGCAGGTATGCCATTTGGGCCCGACACTTTTAATTCTCCTAATTGAAAATTGCTTTCATAATTTCTTCTGGGGTGAAAGGTTGGGAAAGAATAGATCGATGCACTTCAGATATGGTTTAGAATGAGAAACCATTCAGAAAAGGTCAAAATAGAGAAACCAAAGCCAAGGTTGGTGTCGAAGGGCAAAACAAACGCGAGAAGTATAAAACTATGAGATCTCTAATGGAGTCTTCATTGGATAAGACGCTGCCATGATCGTCTTTGAGAGAGATGATTTAGTTTGACCGGCAACGAATGATTATAGAGGTATGAAAAAGTTTGGTATATTGATCACCTTGATCAAGCCAATCAATCTTGGCTCTCTGAGCCCAGAATAATTCTTCGCATTTCAATAGAAAATCTAACCTGCGCTGAAGAAACTATTCATGAGGCCAAGCCTCCTGTGAAATTCGGGACTCATGTTGGAAGAATAGCAAACTTTGTCGGACATCAGTAATCTAGTCTTTCATATTACTGAAGCTACCCCTGCTCCACTAGCGTAGCACTCGCAACAACACCTTAAATTTACTCATTACTTAAAAAAGAGGAGACCCAGTAGTCAGGACGACCCAAACGTCCCGGATAATAGAGAACCCTTGGGGGAAAACCACATGGCCTCAAAATGACGAGGCAATAGGAACTTATGACAAAGGGGTTGAGAATTACCCAAAATTAGTGCATCATCAGATCGCTAAATTGCCAGATTACTGGCAGTTGCGCTCGAATAGTGAAAAATCCAAGAAAGAGAGGCCATGACTCAATCTAACTTTTCATACAGGAACCCATGCTCAAGGGAACCCCAAAACCAAGTAAACAAAGGACCATCCCAACGAACATCAGATAGTCCAAAGCATTCCAGAAAATCCCGAAGTGCTTGAGCACCCGGGACTAAATACGACTTCCCACCCGATTTTTCACTAGGAGACGAAACTTGGTTAAAACCGCCACAAATACAGAAAAGACCTAAAGGGGGGGACAAAGTGGAAACCACGTAATTCCAAACCCCAGGCCGGTGTTGGATACAAGAATGACCATAAAGAAAACCGTAGAGGACCACAAAGTTCTCTAGCCCTTGCCACGTTGCTAAAATAAATTAATATGTACACTTCTCACAGAGAAGGGACTGGAAGTGAGCCCAACCAAAGCCCCCCACTTAACCCAACTGGGTCGACGCTAACAAATTCAATGAAAACTAGTTTCCTAAACAAACAACAAACTTTAGTAACCAACATCTTAGTTTCCATAGTAAAAACAACATCGGGAAGATGCTTACGGATCAAGTCCAGTGCTGTTCAAACTGTGGCAAGCTGACCCATGCCTCCACAGTTCCAGCAGAGTATTTTCATTGCGGAATTCGTGATTGTTCAGGCCCAATCCCCAAAGCCTCACTATCCATACAGTCCTTAAACCCCAAGTGTCGCAGTCCCAAAATGAAAAATAGAGTAACCAGGCAAACTAGTACTCAAATGACAATCAACAATAAAATGAAGGTTCATAACTAGAGACGAGAGAACTGATGTAGTAACAGTAAAACCAAAGTAGAACAAACCTGGATCCAGTCCTAACCACTGATGATCCAGAGAGCGTGATCGCTTAGAAACATGAGCGGAATCTTTTGATCCCTTGTCCTCATCTCTGTCTCTCTTGTGCGAAGCCTGAGAAGCCGTGGAGAGGGCATGCGAGTTGTGAGAAATTCTGGAGGAAGAGGAAGATATGACAATTAAGCCAGGACCTGCAATGACAATTCATCGATCTAAATTGTCCAAAGCACCGCTGCCAATAGCAACACTGTTGTTGTTGCTTTCCTCTGGATCACACAACCTGTTCAACCCCCTCTCTAGTTCGAATCCAATTCATTGATGTCGCGCTTCTTTGAGCAACACTCGCAGTGCAGTAGTCACCTCTTCACCGCTATGTCGAATTTTCTTATTGGTAAACACACATATTTAAGCCCAGTGTATATCCAATTATTTGTGCTTAAGTGACGAAGCTAAAGACGACGAGGAATGTGATGAAGAAGACAAGTGAAGCTGATCCATTTTATGAGAAGCCCAATCAAATTATAACAAGGTCTTAGGTTTCTCATTACACTGAAGCATAAAATTAATCTCTGCAACTTCATCCGCATGCAGAGAATCGAATGATTCTGATGAGTAGTATGGTGTACGCAAGACAAATAACTAAGAAGTATATGGCAAGTCTCGCAGCTAAGGATGCCCAAGAACCCTGGACGGCCCAGCTTTAGCGTCGTGACTGCCAGAGTGACACTCTGGAAAAAGGCTGCCATATTGATTGAAGGCCATATCTGAGCAAGTAAGAACAAATCGCACTTCATTTGGAATATGCAGCAAGTCCATACTAGGAGGATTGTCCAACAACTTAAGGAGACATGAATAGGCTTTTTTCCCTTTATTTATCAATGGGCCCAAATTAAGATCCAAGAGCCCACACAACTCTACCGTTCGGCCCTTCTGGAAATTGTCCAAGCCAACATTCTTATCCAAATCCTGCCTTGAGCCAAGAGAAGTATCCGAATTGATATATTAGCCGCCTATTATCCCTAATTGCGCACGGGGATTAGAGGACTCGTCAGAACTTGCCTGCATGGACTGCCCAAGGGTGCACTTCCCATGCAGCAAATCTGCAGTAGCCACATCATCATCTTCTCGGCCTACAGCTCCGGCCACTGTAACGTCATGAAACACATATTTTGGCACCTCACCGTCACCAGAATCAGGGCTAAATGAAATACAACTTGCGGTTGAGAAAAACGCATCAGAGAAGGACGAGCTATCCCAATCAACCACCATTAAATTCACCCAACCCCCATCAGAAAGGATCATAAGATCTTGCTCAGACTCCACACTGGAACCCCTATCATTACCATAAACTAGATTTGACCTTTCACCTCGTCAAAGACATTGAGCCTAGTGGTGCGATTCCAACCAGTGTTGGGAAATACACGCAAAACCGCAATGAAGCAAGGCTCTTCCCTGTATGCAAGCATGGTAATTTTTTCCTCAGCACTACAGCGCAAACAAGTAATTTCCAATCTATCTTTCACCACCTGTAACGGTAACCTACTGAGTCAATCGAATGGCCAAGACATCCACATCTATAGAAAACACGAAAAAATTTCTTGAAACAAGCTTGGATCCAATGTGAGCCACCTGAATCCAAACGAACATAGATACCAGGTATAAGGGGATCGTCCATATTGATGTGAACTAAAACCCGAAGATAATCCTGTCACATTTGTCGAGTAGAAGACCAATCAACATCAATCAATTGGCCAAAAGCGGAACCTAAGAGACCAGCCAAATCAAAGGAGAATAAATCCATAGGCACCAGGTGAAGCTGAACCCACATATTAATTGTAAGAAATTCAACCTCTTCAATGGCTAAAAAAGGTTTCCACCATCTCAAAATTAGAAGAGTACCCCGGGTGTTCCAGGGACTATCATGGATGACTAGTTCCATATTAGAGTGGTTTGCAAAATGGAACGCAAAAAGGTTACCATTTGATTCCACTACAACCTGCCTACAGAGATGCCAGAAGCGATCAACAATTCACTGAAGCAATTGCACAGAGAATTGTCGAGAATCTTAGATCCTTCCAATTAAGGTGTTCCTCCAAAGCAAGCGCCGTCAAGCCACCGCCTTTGGGTCTAACGGAAAGATACGCCCATATCGAGCAAGAGTGTTGGGTAGATCCAGATACCACGATTCATTACTATTTAAATCCATAACACTGAAATCAAACAAAACCAACACAACAACTCAACCTAAAACCCAAGAGCACAACTCTCCAAAAGAACAACAACCCAGCCAAATAAAAATTACGACCAGGCCGGGGATGGGGAAGTCAGCAGCAGTCGTTGCCCAGAAGCCCAAGCTTGAGATAGGAGCATACAACCAGAGCCACCATCACGAAATCGCAAGGAGAAATAGAGCACTATCAGACGAATAGGTTATTTTATTTGTTAAAAAAAACCTTTAGGTGACGTTTCTATGCATGAAAAAAGCTAAAAAATTGCTCACGCCCATCACGTGAATTTGTATTTTCAAAATTGTATCGTATCTCTACTGAAATAGAGTATTGTTAATGGAAGTAAGGCTTGACTTTGACTAATGTAATTAGCATCAACCTTTGTATTCAAGCTGACGGTGATGGACATATCTAAGAACATATCCTAACACAAATCATAGTAAAAGTACCAAAAATGCTCTCCATTCTCTCTCTTTCTAAAACCACCACGAACCTAGTGTGCCACCGGCCGTTGGGGGGGGGGACTACTTCCTCCTCTCTCCCCCTCTCATCATCTCCTCTCCTTTTTAGTTCTAGCCTTCTCCAAACTCCGACCTACTCCCTTGCGCCGCTAACACGCGGCCTACTGTTCTTCACCGCTGCTGCTTCGTTCACACGGCGTCATGGCAACAACCACCGCCACTCACTGCCATCAACTGCCATATATCATCTGAAATTGTCACCGGTCCGCCTCTAACCTTTTTGATCTTATTTGAAGTTATAGATCCAAATGGGTCAGCCTCCTTGTTCGATCGGGTAGAAGTGCTTTGATTTTAAGTACTCGTTCGCATTGTGTGAGATTTTTTTAATTCCTTGTTGTTTATGTTTTGAACGACCTTCTGTCCAGTTTGTAAGCCTGTTATCCCGATTTTGGGGCTTCTTGGGAGGGTGGGATAAATGGGGCGGGGATTGTTGGGTGAGGCTGTAGACTAGGGTAGCGTTTGACATAATTTTTATTTTCAGTTTTTTTCTCCAGTTTTATAAATTGAAGAAAAAGAACCTGTCTGACTTGCAGTTTTCATTTTTTTTCCCTTTCAGTTTTGAAAACTAGTTGTAAAAATAGGTTTATTTTTAAAAACTCAAGTTTGGAGTTCTGGGTTTTTAGTTTGTTTTTTGTTTTGAGATCTAACCATCAAACTTCATTAGAACTAATTTTCTATCCACATTTTAAAAAACTCATTTCATTTCATCATTTTCACAACTACCACTACTTACTCTCTAAGCCCTCACCACCACTACCACCAGCAGACAACCACTGTCATCACCCGGTCGCGGCCCTAACCACCCCACCTTCGTCACCCCACTACCGCACCACCACAGATTTACCCCACCATCACTACCCTACCGCTATCACACCAACATATCTCTTACATTGCTACCACAATCCCGCCGTTCCTACCAGCAGATCTACCTTACCGCCGCCAACCCACTGCTATCGCCACCGCTCAAATTTGATCCACCATTGCTTGCATTAACCAAGTGGACAACATCGCGACCACCATCTTAACCACCAAGCACACTGCTAATTGCCGACGATTGATCAACATCGAACAACATCACAATCGGCCGACCACCATCGATCAAAGTCGACGCGGTCGATTTCACCACTCCTAACCACCCGCCGTCAATCTCGCTACTGCCGTCGATGTCGTCGATCATCACTGCCGTCTCTCCACTACCGTCGATCTTGTCAGATATGATTTTTGGGTAGCAGTAACTCCATCGTGATTTTGGCATTTGGTCGTGATGGGTGGTGGTTACTGGCTATGGGTGGTGGTGATACTGTGGCGTGATGGTGTTGGTTGGTGGTAATGAAAACTAGTGTTTTGGGGGAAGAATGAACATATAGGAAAATAAAATCCTCTTACAAACTGATCTGTCAAACATCTAGTTTTTGTTTTTATTTTGGCCTAATTCTAAAACTGTACCCTTAAGTTTACCCAAAGTACAGCTTTAATACCCAAGTTTGAAGGTGTACAAAAGAAGTACCCAACTTTTAAAAAACATATCAAATCAGTACCTAAGCTGACAGAGCACGAATGCCGTTAAACAATCAAAGGGGTATGACTGTCATTATTAAAAAACGTGTTTTTACTTAAAAAGTTCAGGGACTGATTCGGTACAGTTTACTTTTCATAGGTACTCCTTTAGTACGGTTTACTTTTATTACTTTTTTTTCTTAGTCATTCGATGTGGCACTATCTTAACCGTTTGATTATTTTATCTTCCTCATTATAGCATTAAACTCTTTCTCTCTCCCTCTAAATTCAACAACTTCACACAAACACACTCTCACAAAACCCAGCTATAGACCCTCCCTCACAACAATTACACACACTGACAACAATTATATCCCATCATTTTGTCCTCTGCCCTGTGAGAAGAAAAATGCACAGAATCTGAATGTATCTAAAGATCCAACGCATAAACCCAAAAGCCCCCAGCCCCTTTTTTTAGTTCCCTCTCACCGTCCCGTTCCCTTTTAAAACCCCCAACCAACCACTCAGTGTCACGCACAGTAGCACACACAACAAGACTTTTTCAGAATTGTACAAACTGAAAGGTACTGCTTGATTACCTCTTTGAACCGAACCTTATACTCTCTGTGTAACTCTAGCTCGCTTTCTCTCTCTGGAAATGCTCTGGATTTGTAGTTGGTGACTTAACATGTGATAGCCTTTGGGCTAAGGTTAGGGTTTGGGTTTATGCTGATCTCGATTTAGTCCAAATCCGGCTCGATTTCATGGGAAACTGCTGCAGATCTCCGGCGGCCGTCGCGAGGGAGGACGTGAAGTCGTCAAACTTCTCCGGCCATGATCACAGCAAGAAGGACCGGTCCGGTGCCGGTAGAGCAGCTCAGAAGAAGGTCATTACTGTCTTGACCAACGTCGCGGATGAGAACATTGAAGAGAAGTACTTAATGGACAGAGAGCTGGGCCGCGGCGAGTTCGGCGTGACGTACTTGTGCATCGATCGAAACTCGAGGGAGCTGCTGGCGTGTAAGTCGATCTCGAAGCGGAAACTGAGGATGGCGGTGGACGTGGAGGATGTGAGGAGGTGGTGCAGCTCTGTCACAAGCATGGGGTGATCCGGCCATGAAGCTACTACGGGTGGACTTATAAGTGTGTGTGTGTGTGTGTGTGTGAGAGAGAGAGAGAGAGAGAGAGAGAAAGAGAGAAAGTTTTAATGATTAAATAAGGAAGATAAAATAATCAAACGGTTAAGATAGTGCCACATCCAACGACTAAGAAAAAAAAGTAGTAAAAGTAAACCGTACCAAAAGAGTACCTATGAAAAGTAAACCGTACCAAAAGAGTACCTATGAGCAGAAAACCGTACCAACGGAGTACTTGAACTTTTTAAGTAAAAACATATATTTTTTAATAATGACAGTTCTACCCCTCTGACTTTTTAACGGCATCCGTGCTCCGTCAGCTTAGGTACTGATTTTGTACGATTTTTAAAAGTTGGGTACTTCTTTGGTACACCTTCAATCTTGGGTACTAAAACTGTACTTTTGGTAAACTTGAGAGTACAGTTTTGGGACTAGGCCTTTTATTTTTTAGAAAATAAAAACTAAAAAAAAAAAGTTATCAAACAGACCCTAGGTCTGGGGGGTCGTTTATTTTGGTTTAACTTTTGGAATGGCCACCATAGGTTGTGTTTGTTATCTAAAATTTCTTATTCAAGCATCTCTGGTAATCGCGGTGCCACCACACTGGTTCCGAGTGGTGGTTTCCCTTGGTTCTTTTTTGGTAGTATATATATTTGTGGTTCATTCTTCTCTACTTCGGCAGTTTGATTGAAATTTTGATTCCAAGTTTGGGGCTACAGCGGACGACTTGTTTCTGTGACCCGTGGATGAAGATTGTGGCATTTGGTCAGCGATAAAGCCACCGCCAACATGTGGAGTGGTTACTAAACGTGTCTCTCACGTCCTTTAAACAAGAGTGTCTTGTGGGGAAGTGGGGAAGGAGACCTTTGAGGTAACCTCCAGATTTTGTGCTGGGCAGATGAGCTAGTTTAATTTTTGGACTTAGAGCGAATGATATAGAATAGGCTTTTCTTTCTTTGTTTCATTCTAGAATTTTGAGAAAAAAAATAAAACATTGATGTTGCTGATGAAATCTGGGACGCAACTTGACTTCCTTGTGAATAGACCTGCACACCACAGTCAACACCGATGATTCGCAGGAAGAGTTCCCGGCGAGGAAAACTCCGATGCTTAAGTCAGAAGTCTGTATAAAAGAGAGAGTATGGTTTCTCGGTTTAGAACATACCTTTGTTCATCTCTTCCATTTCTTTATATAGCACTTTATTTATGAGGCGGTTACTCTACTAAATGATCCATTAAACTCTTAAATGGACAATTTAGTACCATTTAATGGGCAGTTACTAGAATCAATAGAGTTTACAACGACTCTATTGATTCTGAAGAATAGATTGACTGTTTTCGGATGAAGACACGTGTCTTCATCCTAAGCCATGGCTTATTTCCCATATCATTTGCCCCCTAATCCTATACTCGTGAATGAGTGTGGGATTTTCTAGTATAGGTGTCTCATTTACTCGGCCAGACGAGTAGAGAGCCAAGGCACATATGCAGCTCGTCTACTCGGCCAGACGAGTAGAGAGCCAAGGCCCATATGCAACTCGTCTACTCGGCCAGATGAGTAGAGAGCCCAGGCACATGCAGCTCGTCTACTCGCCCAGACGAGTAAAGAGCCAAGGCACATGCAGCTCGTCTACTCGGCCAAACGAGTAGAGAGCCAAGGCATATATGCAGCTCGTCTACTCGGCCAGACGAGTAGAGAGCCAAGGCATATATGCAGCTCGTCTACTCGGCCAGACGAGTAGAGAGTCAAGGCATATATGCAACTCGTCTACTCGACCAGACGAGTAGAGAGCCAAGGCATATATGCAGCTCGTCTACTCGGCCAGACGAGTAGAGAGCTAAAACATGAATGTAACTCCTCTACTCGGCCAGTCGAGTAGGGTGCTGGGCTGCTCTTTCTACTCGGCCAGATGAGTTGAGGCGTAAGCCTTGAGGCATCTCGTCTACTCGGCCTGCCGAGTAGAGGCATAAGCCTGGTGAGGCAGTTCTTCTACTCGGCCTGCCGAGTAGATGCGTAAGCCCTGATAGGCAGCCCGTCTACTTGGCCAGACGAGTAGAGGCGTAAGTCCTGAGAGGTAGCTCATCTACTCGGCCAGACGAGTAGAGGCGTAAGTCCTGAGAGGTAGCTCGTCTACTCGGCCAGACGAGTAGAGGCGTAAGCCTGGAGAGGCAGCTCGTCTACTCGGCCAAGCGAGTAGAGGCGTAAGCCTGGTGAGGTAGCTCGTCTACTCGGCCAAGCGAGTAGAGGCGTAAGCCTGGTGAGGCAGCTCGTCTACTCGGCCAAGAGAGTATAGGCGTAAGCCTGGTGAGGCAGCTCGTCTACTCGGCCAGACGAGTAGAGGCGTAAGTCCTGAGAGGCAGCTCGTCTACTCGGCCAAGCGAGTAGAGGCGTAAGTCCTGAGAGGCAGCTCGTCTACTCGGCCAAGCGAGTAGAGGCGTAAGCCTGGTGAGGCAGCTCGTCTACTCGGCCAAGCGAGTAGAGGCGTAAGCCTGGTGAGGCAGCTCGTCTACTCGGCCAAGCGAGTAGAGGCGTAAGCCTGATGAGGCAGCTCGTCTACTCGGCCTGTCGAGTAGAGGCGTAAGCCTGGTGAGGCAGCTCGTCTACTCGGCCAAGCGAGTAGAGGCGTAAGCCTGATGAGGCAGCTCGTCTACTCGGCCTGTCGAGTAGAGGCGTAAGCCTGGTGAGGCAGCTCGGCTACTCCGCCAAGCGAGTAGAGGCGTAGTTGATGTCGGGGGGTATAAAAGTAAGTTTGAACTTTACTATTTTAACCGATGGGCGACACGTGTCAACTTTTTACTTTGGGATCTGTACAGGGCAAATTCCCTATAAAAGAGTGGTTCTTTCACTTTCATTCTTCACTTTTCACTTTTCACTTTTCTTTCAGTTGTGGGGGAAGAAGCGGGTGATTCGAGAGTTCGCCGGAGGAAAATTCTGAGTTCTTTGTGTTTGAAGGTTTTTCCCTTTCTTCAAGTAAGCCTCAGATTTATTTTCTTTTGAATTTCTTGTTTGTAGATCCAGAAAAATGTCTAGACAAGAAGATGAACATGTTTCTGAGTTAAGTAGAGGTACTACATCGGTTAGGGTTGAACCTACTTTTGACCCTTTATTCTTAGAAGTAAGAATTCCTTTGATTCCTTATCAGGAGCCAAGGGGACTTTCTGCTAAGGAGATTCTAGCCAACAAGGCTCAGAGCCCTAAGCCTTTTGATGCTCATACGTTAAGGAGTAGGCTAAGTAGTTATGATCTCAAGATATTGAGGGAAAAATGTGAAATTCCTCTAAGCATAAATTTGAGGTTGCCTGGCGACGGCGAAGCAGCCAATATGTCTACTTTAAACGAGATAGGGGTTTACTATGACACATTTGTGAATGGGTTTAGGGTGCCAATACATCCTTTCTTTATCAGGGTGTTGAATGCATATGGCTTGGCGCCGGGCCAATTTTCTCCTCACGCCTGGCTCTTTTTATCTTTCTTTATATTCCAATGCCATAGGCTTGGTCTACGACCTAGATTGAGGGTGTTCAGGTGGTTCTTCACCGTTTGTACTATTACCAGACAAGTTGGGTGGTATTTTTTAACTTGGTGCTCAAAGGCTAAAGCCAACTTGTTTCCTCATCCTCCATCGTCAAACCATCACTGGAAACACAAATTTCTATTTGTGAAACTTCCAAAGTCTCAAAGAAATGTCGTCAATAATATGTGGCATCCAGAATGTGATACTAGGACGTGTAATATGTTGAAAGAAAAGAATCTGAATGAAACTGACCTAGATCACATTGAGAAGCTCAAAGCGGCCGAGCCTTTAGAGTCAAAGTACCCTTTAAGTAATGACCAGCTTCGTGAGTGTGGAATCATCTTTTCACTCGAGGAGGATTTGGATGAAGAAGAGGAGGGCGAGAATGATCCTGGTAATGTATTTATGCATGAGCGTCTTAGTTTGTCATGGTTTGCCTTGATCTCATCACTTTTTCTTTTTGCAGAAACCATGTCTTCAAAAGGTACTCGTGGAAGCGTCGGTGGCAGCCGTGTGGACTCTCCCATTTTTAATACTCAAGGGGTATTAGCAGAAATAATCCCAGATGAATTGGCATCTGTTCATGGAATGGATGAAGGAGTCCAGGACTTGGATTTCGATGCTTTAACGGAAGAACCTCAGCCGAAGAGATTAATAACTGAGGATATTGTTCTTGGGCTTGCGAGTAAAGACAAGGTAAATGAGCAATCTAAGAGGAAGAGAGCGGTCAGAGCTGGTACCTCATCCTCTGCTCGGTCTGATACTCCTCATAGGCCTGACTGGAATTTGTCAATCGAGGAGTCTATTTTTAAGAGCTCCCGCACAGCTTGGGAATGGTCAAGCAAGGGGATTATTCCAATGGATCGAGTCACGCTTTCTGGCTATGATATTAGCAATACAGCCAACGGGATGGTTCAGCTAACCTCGCAGGTAAGATTATGACGAGCGCTCTTTTCCTTTCTTCCTCTTGTTTTTGTTAGTTTTTTATTTCTCGTATTCTGCAGGCGCTAGCTCAAGTGCAGATTGGGGCTGAGAAATTGATCGCTGCTGAGAAGGTACTGGATGAAGAGAGAAAACTTGTTCATGTGGAAAATAACTTTCGTCGAGAAGCAGAGAAGAAAGTGGAAGACTTGAGTAGGGCGTTGCAAAAGGTGCAACTCTCTGAAGTTTCTCTCGTGGCTCGGATTGAACGACTTGAGGCTGAGAAGAGGAATGTTGGACTGAATGTTGTTCAGAGTTTCAAGAGGTCCAAGGCTTATACTGATCAGCGTCTGCATGATTCGAAGAGAGCCTTGGTCTACGGTTATAATGCTTGCAAGAAAGATATCTTGAAAGATTATGCTGATATGGACCTAAGTATTTACGAGCATAAGTATGCTCGTGAAGTTGCTGCTGATGAGAGCAATCAGAGGGAGGTGGCTGAAGCTCGGGTGATTTCTCAGGCCCCTACGCACCCTAGTCCTTCAACTAGTCGAAGTCTTGGGATGTCTGGTGCTGTTTCAGCAGTGGTGATGGTTCCTCAGTGTATGGAGATAGGAGCTGAGCTACCCCAGGATACTGATAAGGACGCATCACCTGAAGCTGCTGAGTAGGATCTTTATTTTGTAATTGACTTTGAGACTAGATATTTCTATGTAAACATTATGTTAATGGAATTGAAGTTTCCTTTTGCAAGAGATTATCTTATATCAACTGTATTAAAAAACCTCGAGCTATATTGAGCCGACTGAAAAGAAGATTAATACAATAGAGCGAAAAAATGAAATTGGGCTGTCGCCGAAGAGAATAAAATTGGGCTTAAGCCGAACAATGAACGATCATACTCATGAGCAAGATGCAAAATATATAGGAGTAGGTGGCCCCCAACTTTGGTCTTGTTCATGAATAATATCGTCGTAGAGTTTTGGCGTTCCACGTCCGGGGAATCATTTTTCCATTCAGGGTTTCCAAATGATATGATCCTGGGCCTCCCAATTTAACCACCCTGTATGGACCTTCCCAATTTGGTGAGAGCTTTCCAACAGCATCTCGTGAAATGAAGCGTCCAATCGACGTAAAACAAGATCCCCAATACGAAAAGCGCGTGGTTGGACTTTTTTATCAAAGAACTTGGCCACTCTATGCTGGTAGGCAGCAAGGTGAATGGCGGCCTGATCACGCTTTTCCTCGAGGAGGTCCAGATTGCTTCGTAGGCCAGTATCATTGGTGTCAGGATTGTATGTCAAGAGTCGAACTGATGGCAAACCGATCTCGAGAGGAATGAGAGCCTCTGTTCCAAACGCCAAGCTGAATGGAGTTTCACCTGTGGCGGTGCGTGTCGTGGTATGGTATGCCCAGATAATTTTAGGTAGCTCTTCCACCCATAATCCTTTCGCTCCATCAAGTCTTTTCTTTAAGCCTTATAGGAGAGTACGGTTGGTAACTTATGTCTGTCCGTTGGTTTGTGGATGCGCCACTGAGGTGAAACGATGCTCGACAGTCAGGTTAGCACAAAACGTGCGAAATGTTGCGTTGTCAAACTGTTTCCCATTATCAGTGATGAGCACACGTGGGATACCAAAACGACAGATGACAGCGCGCCAGAAGAACTCCTCGCATTTCTTTTCTGTGATTGTAGCTAAAGCCTCAGCTTCTACCCATTTGGTGAAGTAATCAATCGTGACAATCACGAATTTACGCTGTGCAGAGGTAGGGGGAAAAGGGCCTAATATGTCCATTCCCCACATTGCGAAAGGTATTGGGCTTTTCATCATGTTTAGAGGAGTGGGCGCTTGTTTGGGAATAGAGGCAAAGCGCTGACATGCATCACATTTCTTTGTATATTCCAAGGCATCATGCTGCATGGTTGGCCAATAGTACCCTTGTCGAAGGACTTTATGAGCCAAGGCTCGCCCTCCAAGGTGTTGGCCACAAATACCTTCATGGACTTCACGAAGAGCGTAATCTGCCTCCTTTGGGACGAGGCACCGAAGGTAGGGGAGAGTGAACGATCGCTTGTAAAGTATATCTTCGACTACCGCATAGCGAGCTGAGCGTGAAATGATCTTTCTGGCATCTTTTGAGTCAATTGGCAGGGTACCTTTCAGAAGGTAATCCTTGATGGGGTCTATCCATGATGGTTCCTGCGCAATTTGCAAAGTTTCACGTCCAATGATGCTCGGCTCATGTAGAAGTTCCAAGTGGACCGTGCGACCAAAATCCTGATGGGTCGAGCGAAGCTAGACGCGAGAGGGCATCAGCTGATACATTGTCTATTCGGCTGATGTGAGTAATGTGGAACTATGCAAAAGATGTTGCGAGTTCTTTTGCTTTATGAAAATAACCGGCCATCTTCGGGTCACGGGCTTCATATTCACCTGACAGCTGTTTCACGTCAAGCTGAGAGTCACTATGGGCATGGAGGGTTTGTGCTTTCATTGCATGAGCCAGGTGCATTCCTGCTATCAAAGCCTCATACTCGGCTTCGTTGTTAGATGCCTGAAAATTAAAACGAAGGGCATATTCGACAACGAGTCCTTCTGGTCCTTTGAGGATAAGTCCTGTTCCACTGTCCATAGTATTTGACGACCCATCGACGTAAAGCGTCCATGCAAATATTTCTGGTTGGGCAACGTGTGGTTCGGCTTCATCAATTGGAAGGGTGCATTCAACAATGAAATCAGCTAATGCTTGACCTTTAATAGAAGGACGAGGCTTGTATTGTATGTCGAACTCTCCCAATTCAACCGACCAACGAACCAGACGACCAGATAAGTCAGGTTTGTGCAGTATCCGTCTGAGTGGCTTGTCCGTGAGCACTGTTATCGTATGTGATTGAAAGTACGGACAGAGCTTTCTCGCGGCTATGAGAAGGGCAAAGGCGAGCTTTTCTGTAGTGGGATAGCGTAATTCGGCTCCTTGAAGTACTTTGCTAACATAATATATGGGGAATTGTTTGCTATCCTGTTCTCGGATGAGTACTGCACTGACGGCAAAATCAGTTACCGCTAGATAGAGGAAGAGAATTTCTCCTTCAATTGGCTTGGAGAGAAGAGGCGGGGATGCCAAATATTCTTTCAATGCCTCGAATGATGTTTGGCATTCAGCTGTCCATTCGAAATTTTTGATGTTCTTGATGGCAGTAAAGAATGGGAGGCAACGCTCAGCAGATCTGGAAAGGAAATGGTTTAGGGCGGCAATACGACCCGTCAGTACTTGAATTTTCTTTATTCTTCGTGGTGCTGCCATATCTTGAATGGCCTTGATTTTTTCTGGATTAGCTTCTATACCCCTGTGAGAAACCATGAAGCCCAGAAACTTTCCAGAGGATACTCCAAAAGCACACTTTGCTGGGTTGAGGCGCATGTGATACTTACGTAGTATAGCAAAGCATTCTTCCAAATCTGAGATGTGGTCTGTTGCTCGCAAGCTCTTGACGAGCATGTCATCTACGTACACCTCCATATTCTTGCCCACCAAAGGTTGGAAAATTTTGTCAACCAGTCGCTGGTAAGTAGCTCCAGCGTTCTTCAATCCAAATGGCATGACCTTGTAGCAGAAGAGGCCTTGATCCGTAATGAAGGCCGTTTTGGCCACATCTTCTTCCTGCATTCGAATTTGGTTGTACCCGGAAAAGGCATCCATGAAACTCAAGAGTTCATGTCCGGATGTGGCATCGATTAGAGTGTCGATGCGTGGCAAATGATAGCTATCCTTGGGACATGCCTTGTTTAAATCCGTGTAATCGATGCAGATGCGCCATTTGCCAGTGCCTGCCTTGGGTACCATGACTACATTGGCTATCCAATCTGGATAGTCAATTTCTGTGATGAAGTCGGCCATCAGGAGCTTGTCTACCTCTTGTTTGATTATGGCCTGCCTTTCTGGAGCGAATGGGCGTTTCTTTTGTCGGACCGGTTTGTGCTTAGGATCAACCGAGAGACGATGGGTGATTACAGAAGGATCAATCCCCGGCATATCCGCTGCGCTCCATGCGAAGACATCTGCATTAGAGGGAAGAAATGCGGTCATCTGATCCCGGATGGTGGGATCTAAGGTAGAACCTATTCGCAATAGACGTTCATTGTCTCCGTCTTTCAGTGGTATGGAAACCAATTTTTCAATAGGGGTGGCGCGCTTCATCATTTGTTCATCACGCTGATCGTCTATGTTGAACGTCTCTGCTTTGCACGACGCTATATAACATTTGCGGGCCGTCGCTTGATCTCCTTTCACTACACCAACTCCTTGTGGTGTGGGGAATTTCATTGCGAGGTGAAAAGTGGAATCAACGTCTCGTAATTTATTTAGACCTGTTCGGCCTAAAATCCCGTTATACGATGATTTGATGTTGACGACAAGAAAGTCGATGGTTTGAACACTCTGAAGAGGTGCAGTTCCCGCAATGACCGTAAGTGGAATGATTCCTTCGACTGGGGCAGATGCTCCGGTAAAACCATAGAGAGGCGAAGAGATGGGTTTTACTCTTTCTTTGGAGATTCCCATCTGTGAGAAGGCTTCCTCAAAGATAATATCTGTTGAGCTGCCAGTGTCGACTAGGATACGTTTGACACTGTACGCATCCACTTGCAAAGTGATGACAAGAGCATCATCGTGGGGACAAATCACTCCTCCTAGATCAGAATCAGTGAATTCCAATGATGTTGAAGCTTTTGTCCGTTTTGCAGGACCCTGAGTTGAATTAACCTGTCGGGCGTAAGCTTTGTGGGAAGAGTTGGTTAATCCTCCTGCGTTTGGTCCTCCAGAAATGGTGTTGATCACAGGAGGATCCCTCGGCGGTGCTTCGTCTAGCCTTCTTTGATTTCCCCTGTGTCATTGTCGGTTATTTGCTTTGACAAACTGCTTGAGATGCCCTTTACTGATGAGATTCTCGATCTCGCGGTGGAGGATCTTGCACTCTTCAGTCGTATGACCATGATCTTTATGGAAGTGGCAGTATAACTTGTCATCTCTTTTGTCAGCCTACAGTTTCATAGGTTTGGGCCATTTGAGAATGTTTTGCCCTTTGACTTGATTAAGAATGTGCTCTCGAGAGGCAGTAAGAGGCGTGAAAGGTCTGGGCGTCGTGATCCGAGGTCATTTTAACTCGTTATCCGGATCGCGGTTCTCAGTTCTATCTCGCCGCTTCTGGTTTGAACTTGGCTCTTCCTGAGGGTGCGTCGAGTCTTCCTCAGCTCGGAGGTATTTTTCTACCATGTCTAGAAGATCAGTCATATTCTCTGGTGGCCTCTTGTTTAGTGAAAAGCGCAAGGGCGTTCCTGGCCGTACTCCTCTGGCCATTGCCGCAAAGGTTACTCCTGAATCGAGGTGATCGATAAGGAGTTTTTCCGTGTTAAAACGTGCATAATAGGACTTCAGGGATTCTTTAGGTCCTTGCACTATTCGGAAGAGTGCAGAAGAATTTTTCCTCTGAATTCGACTTGTTAGGAAATTTCCACGGAAAGATTCAGCCAACTGTGCCCAACAAGATATGGAGAGAGGGGATAAATGCTGGAACCAGGCGTGTGCAGCTCCTTTTAGTGTAACAGGAAAAGCTCGGCACATGATTTGATCCGGGACAAGGTGCAAGTTCATGCATGATGTGAAGCGGGCCAAGTGCTCCATTGGATCTCCTGTGCCGTCATATGCGTCACACTGGGGCATTTTGAAATGTGTTGGAGTTGGAAAGAATTCGATATCTTCCGCAAATGGACGTCCAACTATAACGGGCGCATTCGTGTAGAATTCAGGTCGATGCTCCTTAGAGCGGAGAAGTACCGTCCTTCGGGTAGAAGGAGCTTCATGATAGTTTATCTCTGTTCGCCTGGATGTCTCTCTCCTAGTATGGACTTCATGAGAGTCTTCTTGTCTCCTATGCCGAGGATTGCGCCGCTCATCATCTGACTGCTCATCATCAATGTGAATGAAATGCTGATTCGGGTCGTGTGTGTACGTAGCTGCATTTTCGTGCCTCTCGTGATTACGATCCGGTTGTTTGTGTGGGTCTGAACGTGGTTCAGATCGTTGTTCAAATGCCGCTTGCAAGTTCTCAATAGATTTTTGCATTGAAGAGATGACAGCCAAAAGATCGACTTGTGCGTTCCCGATGGCGGGTGTCGTGTAAGTGGCAGCTGTCGTTGTTTCTATGAGAGTTGGAAGTCTTGACGGGCCAGCGGTTGGTAAAGGTGACGGGAGAACAACTCTGGGGTTTACCGGAGGTGAGATTGGCAATGTGTTGGACGTTGGAGTATTGGCAACCCCTTTACCAGGATCAGGACGTGGTTGAGAAGTGGTTCCTCCGAGAACTAAATTTCAGATTTCAGAAGAAGATGACGAGCTAGAAGCAAGTGCATCGTCTTGATTTACGGGAGGAGGGTTTGGATTTGCAGCCATCGTCTATTCACAAGATCGGTCCCACGGATTGCTCCAAAATGTTGCTGATGAAATCTGGGACACAACTTGACTTCCTTGTGAATAGACCTGCACACCACAGTCAACACCGGTGATTCGCCGGAAGAGTTCCCGGCGAGGAAAACTCCGATGCTTAAGTCAGAAGTCTGTATAAAAGAGAGAGTATGGTTTCTCGGTTTAGAACATACCTTTGTTCATCTCTTCCATTTCTTTATATAGCACTTTATTTATGAGGGGGTTACTCTACTAAATGATCCATTAAACTCTTAAATGGACAGTTTAGTACCATTTAATGGGCAGTTACCAGAATCAATAGAGTTTACAACGGCTCTATTGATTCTGAAGAATAGATTGACTGTTTTCGGATGAAGACACGTGTCTTCATCCTAAGCCATGGCTTATTTCCCATATTAATTGATATTGTGTTATTTAGATCCATCAAAGTGAGTATTACTTGTAGCAATTATGGTATATTCTTGTTTTCTAGAATATAGTCAGTTCTAGGTACATAAGATCAAAAGATTTGGCTACAATAAAAAACCAATGAAAAATAGAAGTATGCTCTTTCCCTTGCAAACACAGCCAAACATCTCCGGTTGAAGTTATTTGTGATTTGGTCAACGCGTCCAAGCTTGGTTCTAGCTAATTGAGAGTTAGGCTCAAAGACTTGTGTTTTCGATATGGTTATATAATTTAGCATTTATATATTTTGATTTTCTTAGAAAGTAGCCTGACTACTCTTGTGACTAAGAAGATTGACTCTTGTTACTAACACCAATTCTCTTGATTAATTTCAAAAAAAGTTAACCATCATATTAACTCAAATTTGAATGTATTAACGGAACATTTGAGACATCAATTGAACAGTAAGGTTTACTCACACATTAAACTTGAACATTTGTCCCAAATTGGTTGATTTTAGTTACATCAATTATTTTCTTCAATTTTTCCTTTCAAAGCGCACGTTCTTTCCTAAAATCCTAACAATCAAGTAATTTCGTACTTCTTTCCAAGTTATTTTTTGTCTACTTTTTCATATCTCTTCCTACACCATCAACTTGGCATAAATCACTTCTTCGGGATATCTAAAAGTCAAAGTAAAATATGAAAAAATCATCTCAAACGATCTCCCCTCAGTGATCTAAATATAATTTGGTCTGGTCTCTTTTTCCTTAGCGTTAATACAATATAATTCTAGCTCATACAAATATACTATTTGGCGTATAAATTTTTTATGTCACAATTTTAATGTTTTTAGAGTCTAGTGTCCAACCCAAAAGTATATCAAGAGGAGAAGAAACCCACCAAATATAAAAAGCGATCCCAAACCCCATGTATAATCAATGTGGGACGTGACACCCATCCTCACGCATAGTGTGAAATATAAGATGATCTTGTTTAGCTAGTGAAATATAAGATGATCTTGTTTAGCTAGTAAAGTGGATTATAGATCTGAAAGGAGCAACGAGAAAGAAAACTTGATTGTACATGCATGGGAACCTGGGCCTAGCTTTGATAAGCTTGGTGTTCAACCCAAAAGTATATTCAAGAGAAGGAGAAGCCAACAACGTATAAGAAACGATCACAGCCCCAAGTATAGTTGATGTGGGACGAGATATGAGGTAATCCCAAGGCTCTAGATAAAAGTGGACTGTAAATCTAAAAGAAGTAGCGAGAAAGTGAACTGAAGACCATAGGCATGGGCAGTGCCTAGATCTGGAACTAACTATGATACCATGTCAAAGCATTTTGTCCAATCAAAAAGCACCCTCAAGAAAAGGAGAAGCCCAACAGGCATTAGAATCGATCCAAAACTCCATATGTAGTCGATCTGTTACTTGACATGTGTGTCATGGAGACCATGAAGAGAGGAAAGAATTACACATAACGTGAAATCTACCTGAGAGCTCTTTTATGAGGCATTGGAAAGAATTACTTGGATGGACAATTGTGTAAACAATCTTTTGCACATAAGTACTTAGCGGTAAGATATGAGACACCAAGTTTTCCTAAAGCAAAACATTTTTACTAGAAATATATCATTGGCCTCAAAATTGACAAATTTATAGCAACAAATTGCCCTTTAGCAACGACTTGCGAACTGTCCAAGGCCAATACTCCAAAAGATCTAGATTCAAAGATGTCCCTTCTTGAGAAATTAATGGTTACTTTTCCCTCGTATATCTCGATTTAAAAAACGGGTTAATTACACTCAAGCTCTGAGGTTAGGGTAAAATATGGTCAAGGACAAAAAGTTTGGAAAGGTAATAGACCGTGATCAAAGACATGAAATTTGGATTAGCCATATCTAGCTGTTGTTAACTAATTGAAAAATTGTATGTTTTTGCGAACGTTATGAACTACGTTTTTTTTAAACTAGCTAAAATCTCGTGCTACGCAAGGAAAGACTGTTTATGAAGTGATGGAAGGGAGGTCATGGGGTTGGATGGTTAGAGTTCATGGGGTTAGAAGTTATTTTGTGGTCAATCAACACCTATTAAGCTCTATTTTAAAATTATAAGAATCTAAGAAAATAGGATTAGGGCTTTTAAAGGCATAGAAGATGCCAACCAAATCCAAATATATTTATAATAGATGCCCATATAGTCCTTATATATATATATATATATATATATATATATATATATATATATATATATATATATATATATATATATATATGAAGCTGATCCGTTGAGAGCACGAATAAAATGGGCTATTTTGCAAGCGCGATCTGACCGTCCATCCTGAAAGATGGACGGTCCAGATCGCGCATTTTTCGAATACTGTCAGTCGTCCGCGACATAGTGTCGCGGACGGGATTTTTTTACCTTTTTGCCCCTCCGCCCCGTCCGCTACACTGTATCGCGGACAACATCCGAGTCCTGAGACGCGACAGCAAAAAGGCATCCGCTATACAGTATCGCGGGTATTATTTCCCATATACTCCAAAGTTCCCTAATTGTTAGCTCTTTCGGCAAAATTTTCTTCTCCTTTAGATTCACTTGCTTCCTTTTTCGACTCCCCTCAAGCTTCGAGTAACACTTGTTTCAAGCTTCCACTCAAGCAAGGTAAGTTTCTGATCTCAAATGTTTTCTGGGTGGATTGACTGATAAAGTCTAAATTATTTTTTTTGGACAAAAAAGTATAGATTTTTGGTGATGTTCTAGAAATTTGTTACTCTATTCATCAACTTGTGATGTTCTAGAAATTAATTTGTTAACTTTAAACAAATTCATTGTACTTAATTTCAATTTTTTTGAGGTTCGCTAACTTCGACGCATATATCCTATTTAAATTCGAATTTTTTGAGATACGTTTGTTGTATTTTGACATGATGAATTTGTCTATTTATCTTTAGTAATTTTAATTTGCTATGTTTAATGAATCTATAATTAGCAAAATGAGAGACTTTTGAGATTATGTATATGGTATATTTGTCATCCTAAATTGGTCTATTCGTCAAGATAATTTTTACGTAATATTTTCAGTTGAAAATGTCATTTGATTGTTAAGCGTAGTCTATATTTCTACATAGGTCTTGTTTCACAATGTATGATTTCGTGTCGAGCTCCAACACCCCCGTAGATGCTAGTGATCCGTATCTAGGACGAACCTTTCAAACATTGGAAGAAGCTGGAGAATGTTTCTGAGCGTATTCACTGAGGGTTGGATTTGGCATTAGAATAAAGACTACAAGAATGAGCAACATAATGAAAAAGATATGCTCTCGCTTATACGAGTGTCATAGGGGTAGAAACCCAGTGCAAAATGAGACACGCGTAGGCAACGATGATAGTGATGACGAAATAGGATATTCGCGCAGAAGACGGGACTTTTGCACGAACGAATTGCCAGGTCAAGATGTTCGTAAGCTATAAAGCCAAGCAAGATCATTGGCTTATTACCATCCTGGAACTGGTACACAATCACCCGTTAGTAACCCCTTCTAAGGTGAGTCAGATGCATCAACACAAGAAGATGGGTAAGGTCGCGAGGAGCCTCATTCACACAATGAGTGATGCACGGCTAGGACCTACCAACATGATTAATGTTCTTGCTGAACAGGCTGGGGGAATTCAAATTTTAAACTTTAACACGACAGACGTTCGTAACGCGGTCTGAACCCATAAACGAGTCGCGTATGACCTCAATGATGCTCAAGCCACAATGAGCCTATTGAAACTGATTGAGATGGAGGACCCGCAGTTTACCTTCGATTATAAACTTGACGATGAGCATCGAGTTAGCACAATTTTTTGTGTCGACGGTCGTTCGAGGCTTGCTTATAAGCATTTTGGGGATGTCGTGACTTTCGACACCACATACCGTACCAACAAGTACTCGACGCCATTCGCCCCTTTCACGGGGGTCAATCATCATTATCACTCAATCCTCTTCGGGTTCGCCTTGTTAAGGGACGAGAGCGAGAGTTCTTTTGAATGGTTGTTTAGGGCGTGGCTGGAAGCCATGAACTTCAAAACACCCAAAGTTATCATCACCTATCAAGATTTGGCAATGAAGAAGGCTATTGCCACCGTCTTCCCAGATGCTAGACACAACTTGTGCACTTGGCACATAAGCAACAAATACCCCGAACGTTTGCATCACGTGTATGAAAAGTTTCCAGACTTTAAACAGGATTTTGACACGTGCGTTAGCAAGTCGTTAACGATTGAGGAATTTGAGGAGAGGTGGGAAAAGCTTGTTGAGGATTACTCATTGCAAGACAACGAGTGGCTCCAGCACTTGTACGAGCTCAAAGAGCAATGGATTGGCGTCTACACGAGGAGGCATTTTTCTGCGGGCATGAAAACGACGGGCAGGAGTGAATCTATGAATGCCACGTTCGATAGTTACGTGGGTACATCTACCAATTTGAAGAGTTTCGTCGGATCCGCACAGAAAGTGGTTGCGTCGATATTCGTGAAAGAAAGGGCTGCAGACTTTACAACCACGTACAAACAGAGGAGAAGGTTGCTTGAGACCCCGCTGGAGCTGAACGGTGCCAAAGTCTATACTTTTCAGAGCACTCGTATACTGACTTTGAAGAATCAGAGACATTGCGGTATAATCATCTGGTGATGATGTTCACCCGTTTGTCCGTAAAGGCTGTTGCTACAATGGTCGGTTATAAACATCTCCTCGAGGTAGCTCAACAGCAAGAGCCCATCGTCGACCAGTTGGAAGCAGCTTCAGTCACCAATGCGGTTGACACCGAGCCTACGACCGGATCAGAAGATGACGGGGGGAGGAAGACAATAATGATATCCGGCCGTTGGATCCAATTATATCACAAACGAAAGGCCGCAAGAGATCTACGCGGATGAAAACCTCTATTGAAACGGCAACTCAACCTAAAAAGCTGCGAAGGTGTGCATTGTGCAACAAAATGACCGACCACGACAAGCGGAACCATTACAAGGCACTGGGGATAAGTGCAGGGGGTTTGCAAGACGGGAAGAAGATGAGGACGAAGATGAGGACGAACAAGCCGCCGTGGACCTTTAATTTTTTGTATAAGCCATCAAGTCTGTTTGACATTTGTAATAATTTTTTGTAATTTTTTTTTAATAATTTTTCGACCGAATACTAGAATTTTTTTTTTCTGATGGACCTATGAGAGGCCACCAAATCTAAGTCTTAAGTTTTTTTTTTGTTTGCCCCGTCCGCTACATAGTGTAGCGGACGGATCTGCAGATGTACCCCTTTTATGTCCGCTATACTGATAGGCTATTTATGTCCGCTATACAATGTAGGGGACGGATATGCAGGGCACTAATTTGTTTTGTTCTTCATGTCCGCTACACAATATAGCGGATGGAATCGCAGAAAAAACTTTTCATTTTCTTTTATGTCCGCTATACAATGTAGCGGATGGCATCGCAGAAAAACTTTTGGTTTTCTTGTATGTCCGCTATACAATGTAGCGGACGTCATCGTAGAAAAACTTTTGGTTTTCTTTTATGTCCGCTTTACAATGTAACGGATGACTCTATCCTATTATATTTATTAATCAGATCGGGCAATCATCTTTATCAGTCCGTCTGTTTCTCTCTCTGTCTCGAACATCTAACCCAAGCCATTACCCCATCTACGGCGACCCACATCTCCGGCGACACCACCCACCTCCCTTCAACGCCGCGGCGCCTACAGCGACATTCCCATACCTCGATGGCATCTGGATCGGTGAGTAGCGTCGAATTTATTGGCAACTTGCACCTGGCAGGCAAACACTTCTTCAAGGTCATGATGCCTGGATTTGAGAATGAACTTGTAGGCCATCCCTCTTTCTTTGTGTTTTCGTGTGTGTTAAAAGTTTGATCTTTTGGTTAAAAACTAACCTATTTTTTGTATTGTAAATATGTTAGGACATACCGGAAGCCTTTACCAATCAACTTACCACAATTTATGACACTTCAAGATTAATTAGCCGCAAGGGGGCATGGCATGTTGGAATCAAGCTAAAGCCCGACTGACCCCAAAAAAAGCAATTCGCAGAGGGTTGGAGCGAATTCGTGGGCCAGCATGGCCTCGAACTCGGGGACTTTGTAGTGTTTGAACACATTGGATGGTGGGATTTTCAAGTTTTTATATTTGATCGGAGCACTTGTGAAAAAAGTTCTTTCCCCCAATGTTAACCCTAAATTCTGTTTATTATGAATAAATAAATTTATGTTCATGTTCATTATTTTTCTGAATTTTTTCTCGCTTAATTGTGCCGTTTGAGATTCCGTCGATATATTGAGATCGTTGATTGTGAATCGTACGTTATTTATTGTTTATCGATATTGAGATTGTTGATTCCGTCGCTAAAACAAATCTTCGCCAATTTATTAACACAGAATTATCGCCCGTCGGCTACAATGTCTAGCTCACGGCGCAGCATTAATTCCCAACACTTGAAAAATCAAAAGACGGGGTTCGCTAATTAGATTGACATGTGCATAAGTGCTAGTTGGAATGAAATCCTAACATGCAGTAGGAAGAGATATATATATCACTCTTCATTTGACATATACTCATCAGATAAGTACTGATCATTGGTTAAAATATTGTTTCTCTCGTTTGAGTTGAGGTGCCTCCCACTAGCCTCGGCCATTTCTTCCGCAAGTTGAAGCATGTAAAATCGATTTCTACGCAGCAACATCCGGTTATTCTCCATACGAATTCGGCACACAACTTTCTTACACTGCTTAACATTACGCCTCGACATAGTAAGTGAACGACGTTGCGAAAAAGGTGCTCTCAGCCTGCTGAGATCTTGGTGTAGCGCTTCTGATTCTTTAACTCGATATGCCCATTCTCTTCGTAAACCTGCATAATACTCTCTCGGATCCGTGTACTTCACTTCTTTGTAGTCGTCGTTCCTTTCACACAACAACCACACAGTCTCACGTCCCCGATAACTACAACTACCAGGAACTCCTGCCATTTAACTTAGGTACATCTAATGCGATGAGCATGGCTAACATATATAAATAAGCCCACACACACACATACAAGACAAAGTCTCTAGACACTGATACCCTGCTTAATTGGTAGTTGGAGACAATAGCATGTCGGTGTCAGTGAGAAGACAAGTCTTTGGTGACAAGACAAGTCTATGGTCTATTGCAGCGACTTGTCACATGACAAGACAAGTCTCTGGTCTATTGCAGCGACTTGTCACATCTCATAAAGTTGAATATGTAGCATCTCATAAAGTGGTCCCGTTTCAAAGTATATATTAGTACATGCATTGCATGAAAGGGCAAAGGGCATAGAGTGATATACTCTCAGTTTCATAACAACTCTGGAAATGTCATATACTCCACGAGATATTTTTGAAGCAATGGGTCGTTACTGGGCGGGCAAAGATGAATTTCACTATTCTTTGCGTCCAAGTTTGCGTTACTCATCACGCTATGTTAATACATTACATGCAGAATGGTCTTATCGGATGAATGATTATGAGATCTTAGTAGCTGATTCACGGTGCATGAATATACCCATACCTCGACAAAAGGCAATCAACATGCCTCAAATTACACACATGGAACTTGAAAGGGCACTGCATCGAATACGTGAAGAAAATAATAGAATGAGAGTTCGTCAAAGTAGGCATAACTTACGTCGTATGGCACGTCATGCACATGAAGATGGCAACAACAATGAAGCACAAGTATACTGGAACATGAGCTTCGAACTTGGATCTGTTTCCGATGCTCCAGTGTCAGATGAAGATGACTGAAGATCGAGTTCTTCTAAGGCTATAAGGCCTCCGCTTAGGCCGGGGTTCGGGAAGGTCGAAACTAAATGTCTGGTTCGTGTGAGACTGGTCTACTGCGCCTCCTCCAATGGTTCGCTGTGTCAACGCTTCTTTGTAGTTTAACAGTTTTTTTTTGTTTCTCTCTACATCCGCTATACTATATAGCGGACGGCGAAGCAGAAAGACATATCTCCAACTCTCAGTTTTTTTGTTTGTCGAAGTCCGCTATATAGTAGAACGGACGGCCCAGCAGAAAAACAGCCTCCAACACTTATTTTTCCAATTTTGAAAACTGAAAAAAAAGAGAAAAAAAAAAACCGTGTCAAACGGCCCCTTAGTTTTTTTGTTTTTCTCTACATCCGTTATACTATATAGCGGACGGCCAAGCAGAAAGACCACACTCCAACACTTAGTTTTTTTGTTCCTTTCTACTTCCGCTATATAGTAGAGCGGATGGCCAAGCAGAAAGACAGCTTCCAACACTTGGTTTTTTTTTGTTTCTCTCTACATCCGCTATACTATATAGCGGACGGCCAAGCAGAAAGACCACACTCCAACACTTAGTTTTTTTGTTTCTGTCTACGTCCGCTATATAGTAGAGCGGATGGCCAAGCAGAAAGACAGCTTCCAACACTTATTTTTTTTCTCTCTCTACATCCGCTATACTATATAGCGGACGGCCAAGCAGAAAGACCACACTCCAACACTTAGTTTTTTTGTTTCTGTCTACGTCCGCTATATAGTAGAGCGGATGGCCAAGCAGAAAGACAGCTTCCAACACTTATTTTTTCTCTCTCTACATCCGCTATACTATATAGCGGACGGCCAAGCAGAAAGACCACACTCCAACACTTAGTTTTTTTGTTTCTGTCTACGTCCGCTATATAGTAGAGTGGATGGCCAAGTAGAAAGACAGCTTCCACTTGGTTTTTTTTTATTTCTCTCTACATCCGCTATACTATATAGCGGACGACCAAGCAGAAAGACCACACTCCAACACTTAGTTTTTTTGTTTCTGTCTACGTCCGCTATATAGTAGAGTGGACGGCTAAGCAGAAAGCCAACAACCAAAACTTGCCCACACTTTTTTCCCACCGGTCAAAGCGAATCACAGATCAGTCAATAAGCCAAAATGCTATATCTGACCACAAATCAAACACTCAACTGAATTCAACAACACAAAGATATTGGTCAATCAAATCAATCGCATTCAACACCGATCAACTGATGTCAACACAAATCAACTCAATCGCATTCAACGATAAGGACAATTAAAAAAGTGAATATAATGTTACAATGTCAATTGGGGCCCTCATCCCCTGCGGGATCCTCGTCATTACACGGATTTACAATAAACCTAATAGCTCTAGGCCGGCCATTGATAATTTGCCAAGCCATCCTATACCTAAAGCCTTATATGCATTCTCAGCTCCAAACGGTCTTCTTGAGGCTCTCAGACCGACAAATGTAATCCATGTACATGCAGACGAAGATGCCGTAATCCGAGGAATTATGTTGCTTGGGCCTACTCCTCTTCAATCAGAAAATGAGATTCGGCCTGATCGCTACCCTCTCTTGACGCCTACCATTGACCAAGGCAGCAAATAGATTCTGCGAGAAACATAATAAGCATTAAACATTAAACATAGCAAACATAATAAGATTAATCAGTTTACAATATGCAAGTTACAATAAGAAGTAAACAGGATCTTACCATGGCATCCAACTGGCCTATGCCTCGGTACATTTCAATCACACCCATCACGGAGGTATCATCGTAGAGACTGTCGATGACTGATACCGTCTTCTTTACTGGTTCATAGCAAACCAAGTACCAGTGGGCATTCCCGATAAATGGGATTAGAAACACGTCGGCAACACTTGCGCTCACTGGACTATCCCTAGCAAGATATGCTTGTAGGTTAACGGACGGTCTCCACTGGGGCTGGGCTCTCCCCTTTCTCCCCTTCCTTGAATTGACCTAGTCGTCCCACCCTTGTACTAGGATGCCATGAAAAAAAGCATCCAAGATAAAAACGCGCGGACCGAAGTTTGGCTGCTCCTGACACCTTTGCCTCAGAATTTACACGTAGTGCGAGATAACACCGTTGTCTAACCAAGCTCCCGGCGCCAGCGAGGCCAATTCTGTCCACGAGGCATTGTAATCCAAGCCCTTCGGGTGATCCATGCCATACGACGCTCCGTCTTGGGGGGCCCGCTAAAATAACGAGCTCGGATTAGCTCGCATTTATGCGGCTTTAGGGGCCTGGCTGGATGCCCTTTCGGATATTGCCCTCGGGGGTCGACCGGCAAATCTTTCCCTTCGCCGGGGGGCAAGAGCAAGGGATATTGGCCTCCAAAAGATGGTTCGGTCGGCTGATAATCCCCTTCGGGGGCCCCGGCCGGCTGATATAGCTCTCCGGCCATTTCTTCCGCTGGCTGATATTGCCCTCCGGGGGCGCCAAGTGGTCCCGCCCATGGGACAATGGGCAGTGCCTCGGTGAAACCGTAGTTTCCGAAAGGCCAGTCTTGCGTGACTTGACTCTAAGAGAGGGGTTGGGGTTCCGGGAACAAATTGAAGGAGGGGCCGCTGTAATCGCCCCATGACGCTTGAGCCTGTCCCATCCCCGCTACAGAGGGACCACCAACTCCCTGGCTCACCCCTGAAGCCTGTCCCGAGGGATCACCGTATCCCTGGCTGACGCCCGTAAAACCCATTCCCGGGCTGATGACCGAAGACTGTCCCGATGCTTGGCGCACAAAATTCCCGCAGCCTAAAGCCAGTGCAGCAGGCTGTTGGCAAAGATCCTCGCCCATTGCGCTCACCAGATCCTTCCGCTCACTCGACTTTTAGAAGAATGCAAGCGAGGCATTAACCTACATCCAAATAGATAAAAAAAATAAGTAACTTCAATCAGACATTTATATTCAACAAATTCAAGAGAAGTCAGACTGGTTGAGCAACTTACGAGATTGTATGCCATACGCTCATCGATCAGACCCCTAGGAGCATACCTCTCCCCGCGTTCAAAGTTTACTGGGGCAACTCTCTTCCGCGTGATGCGGTAGTACCACTCATCGTACTGTTCGATGCTGATAACGGGGTCCGGCTCTGAGACATGGCTGCTAGTGTGTCCAGCCAAGAACTCCAAAGCTCTATTTTGGCCGCGCACAATTCGTGCGCATTGGCCTTGCCAACCCGTCCGACATCCGGTGGGTCCTTGTTAACCCTCATATCTAGGGCATGGGCTGGCAAACCCTGCTCCAACTTAAAATGGCGCATTGATCGATCTGGCAGCTGCCACTCTGCGACCTCGAAGTGGATCAGGGGTGTGCGCTGCAACCCGGAGAGCGTGAAGATGAACGACTCTCCCACCCGTCGCGCCAAACGTATGTACGGTGCCTAACGCATTTGGCCCGGAGATAGACGGTCGAACTCCCCTCGATAGTATGTAATGTTGTGATGGGGATCGACTCTTCTGCGGTAGTAGCTATCCCTCCAGCTATACTCCCAAGCACGCAACCGAGGCCATACTTTATCGGTTCCATGTCTACGCGTTGGTACACCGGGAACAAGGTGTTCATAAGACCACACCTGAGAACACGGGCAAATTATATTGATATCGTCGATTCAACAAAAAAAAACAATAACGAAGACAGGATTTATATGATATACCTGCAATAGCGAGAGACATGCACATATGGCTTTGGCGTCGGGCCTCGTTGCCTTGTGCAATGCTCAGTAGAGATACGAAAGAACCGCTGCACCCCAGGCATAATCCCCAACCTCCGACAGGTTACCCAACAACGGTAAATATTTCACACTGGTCGTGTTCTTCGACGTCGTTGGGAATAAAATTGCCCCCATCACCCACCAGAGGAAGGATTTTGTGTAAAGCACACCTCACGGCCCGTATAGTTTTCTGGCAAAACCCCGTAGGTATCTACCAACCACTTCAACTTTATACCACCACTGCTAAATTGATCTTGGGGTATCGAAGTGAAGAAGTTCCTAGCGGTTCTCTTATTCGTTGCTTCTGATGGAGGAGTAATTACCAGCCGCCTTGTCACCGGTAACCCTAAGATGAACCCTACATCTTCTAGGATAATTGTCATCTCTCCGAGCGGGAAGTGAAACGTATTCGTTTCACTTCTCCACCTCTCAACAAGGGCACCTATCAAGCCCCGATCAAGTTGTTGAAATATCTGCCCATGCGTGAAAATCCCAAACCCAATTCCACGCAGTATCCTTTTCTGGGAAGTGTTCAGTTTCCATGATGTGAACTCGCGAGATACTTCTACGGTGCTGAGAAGTTCTCTTTCCCACGAATTAACACTTACAATTTAAGCAAAACAAACGGTATACAATTGTTCGTAAGAATAAGAAAGTTGATAAATAATGTATCTTACTCCACCATCCCATATGAGCGTACTGATATGGTTGGCTTGGTCGTATAACACGGATGGATCTTCGGGTCAAGGATTAAATTCCATGTTTTGCAACTGAAATTATGGAAAAACCTTCTCAGTTTGGATTTTACGTTTGGATTTTGATAATCGCTCGCAAAAATACGACGCTAGCACATGCATAATACATACAATGTTAGCATATACACTCATATGTATAATAGATATATATACATATACGGAATCGGATTTTACAAACGCTAGCACATGAACAAATACATACATATATAAAACGCAATATTCATCAAAACTATCGATTACAAACATAAAAAAGTATAGATTTTGTGAACTTACGTGATCTATTAGGGTATTAAAGGTGTTCTTAAGAAGGAATTGCGCAGATCTGCTTACCAACGCCGCTGGAAAAATTTGTGAGTAGAAACAATAGAGAAGAGTGTCCTAGTTACTGTTTTTTGAATATCAATTACACATCCGCTACACTGTATCGCGGACTATTACGTCTGCCACATTGTATAGCGGACACTGTTGACGTGACATGGCTGTGGCGGGTGACGGGACAGGACCTGACAGGTGTCAGCCTAGGGGACGTCCGCTACACTGTATAGCGGATGCCTTTTTGCTGTCGCGTGTCAGGACTTGAATGATGTCCGCGATACAGTGTAGCGGACGGGGCGGAGGGGCAAAAGGGTAAAAAATCCCGCCCGAACACTATGTCACGGACGACTGACAGTATTCGAAAAAGACGCGATCTGGACCGTCCATCTTTCAGGATGGACGGTCTGATCGCGCTTGCAAAATAGCCCATTTTGCCCGCGCTCTCAACGGATCAACTCCCATCATTTCAGGATGGTACGGTCATCGCGCGCATATGCCCATTTTGCCCGATCTGCCGTCTCCTGAAAGATGGACGGATCATACCCATATATATATGTATACATATATATATATATATATATATATATATATATATATATATATATATATATATATATATATATTTGGATTCAATTGATAGCCTTAATGAATAGCAAACTGTGAATCCTATTTTTTTTAAATTTTCAATTTTATTAATTAAAAAAAATAACATGTCAACTCCTATTGGATCTTCACCTCCTCCTGAAAACAACATGTACCCCATTATTCTTAAAAACTCTCTATCTATCCTAGAGATGTCAAAAGGGTCGGGCGGCCCGCGGCCTGGCCCGGCCCGTTTTTGGCCCAGGCTGGCCTGGCCCTCCAGTGAACAGTGGCGGCCCAAAAAAAAGGGCTTTGGACCTGGGCTTGGACCAGGCCGTGGTTTCACCCAAAACAGCTCGGGCCAGGCCCGGCCCGAAAAAGGCCCTAAATTGGCCCTTTTTCCTGGCAGGTCCCACTTATTTATTTTCCTCCCCTTTTCCCCCCAATGGCCATATTCCCCAATAATTCCGAAAATTTCACTCTTAAAAGGAATTAGGGTGTCATTAAGATTACAAAATTTAAAAGAATTCATTTTGATGTCCTTAATAATTAACACGTGGGCTTCAAATAAAGGAATATCTGCTTTTTTCTTTGTAAATTACCATAAAAAATTTCAATGGTATAACACAACCACCATCTTTTGTTTCGACACACACACAATATATAAAGGCAAAACTTCTTTTGATTTAACACATCTTTCGTGTTATCAACTATTTATTTAGAATGCTGACAGGTGACATTTGAAGAGTTTTTTTTGAAAAATGACACAAAATACAAATCTTAAATAGTAATAATTACCTATAAAGACATGTTTAGTTTTCATAAATTAAACTTTATTAAAAAAATAGTTAAAATAAATTATAAAGCTCAAACTTGATATTACAAAAATATCATATTACTTACTTTATCTTTGCACGTGTTTGGTTTTAACAAAAAAACTTTAGTTAAAAATTAAATTTAAGTTTGATATGATGATAATATTTTGTTAACTTATTTTGTCTTACGCATAACTAACTTATATTGTGTGTGTGTCTAGGACAATTTAACGTTGCTACTACTTGTTTGCATACACATAAGGTAAAAAGTTTGTGCATATGACTTCAACAGATGTTTATTGCAAAAAAAAAAGGGAACGAAAAGAGAGAAGAAGGTGTTACTGTATTAAAAAAGGAAAGAAAAGTCAAATACCGTGCAAACATTTGCGAAAATTTAAAGAGCTACTGTATTAAGCAATTTGATAGATGTAATCGTCATTTTCTATTTACCGAAGTTCCAAAAAATGCTACTTATAAATTATAATTGTAGTAAGCCAAAAATGGCTTGTCAATAGTACACTAAATTAACATGTATAAATCTCAACCTTAATTTGATGTATTCTTGTTGACATCGACGCAGGTAAATAACAAATAGTTGGGAACTAAAAAAAAATTTCGGCCCGGGCCCGGCCCGGCCCGTTTTCATTGGAGGTCGTTGGGCTCGGGGCTGGGCCGGCCCATTGACATCTCTAAATTCTATCCCCACATCTCAAGAGTCACAGTTTCCCTTTCCTTCCATTTTTATTTCCTTTTTTCCTCCATTTACACACGGGGGACGATCAAACACCCACTTCTTCCTTTGTCGTGTTTGATGTCATCTTCCTCTCCCTCTATGCTGCCTAGACCAAGTCACACGCTGGCAAGCCAGGAAGATCATCCACCTGTGTATTTGATCAGCCCCATGATTTCAATTGTAAATTGGGAGAGGGAGGAGAGGAGGGGATGAAGGAGAGGACGACAAGGCAGAGATCGGGGCCGGAAGAGATGAGTGTATCGTAGAGCCAGAGGGCTCTACAACCCAACGCAAACCCTAGACTCGAGAGTTAAGGTTGGAGCATTTTTGCTGATTTTATTCTAGATAATAATGTGGGTATATTTATGTCAATAACGTAGTGTAAATTTGATTTTGGCAATGATACAGATTTGTTATGGAAAGCGTGACTCCAACAATTCTCACTTACTCATTATGTTTACTTCTTCTGTTCTCTGATTCTAGCTTATCTTTAATCACTTCAAGGTACCCTTTTCTAATTTTTTTACATTCTTATCTTTGTTTTTTTTTCTCATATTTAATAAATGTAATGAAGATGAGTAAATTTGGCATAATTCATTTAATCATCTTTTGGTGCTTCTTCAAGATGAGTAATATATCTTTGGGTTTTACTCATACTCTGTGGCTGCAACTAAGATTAGTAAATTTGGCATGGTTCATTTGATGATCTTTTGGTGGTTCATGCGTTGTGATCATTTGAGGGGGCAAGTACTTTTTTGCCTCGCTTAAGTATTGAAATTTTAGTGATAATGTGGCATATGTGATGTCATTGTTACCCTTTGTGTGTGCATAATGTTACAAAATATGCACGGCTAAGCATGCCTAACCATAGACGTGAAAACTTTTCGTGCGCAAGAAAGAATTAACCTCCTTCTTTAATTTCCGGTTGCTACCTTTTCTTAAAAATAAATTTTTTTTTTGTTGATTATGATACTAATTGATAAAGAAAGCTTTTGGTCGAGAGGCGGATGTGCAGTAAGTTAGAATAATCCTCTATATCTTTTGGGTAATTTAAGTAACAGTTAGTTTGAGATAGAGTCTAAACAAAGTGAACAAGGGTGTGAGTATGGAAATTAGATCTACAACTTACTCTTAAGGGGAACTGCTACCCATCCCTACAATTCTGCTCCTTTTCGCTACAGGTTAATTAGCTATGATTTTCGCGTTTAGCAATGAAAGAGGTGTGAGGAATTCCCCAAGGAGAAGATCAGATTCCTTCAGTTGTTGGCTATTGTGCTTCTTTTGTCACTAGAGATTCATTAGCTACAACTTTTGGATTTAGCGATGGAAGGGCAAGAAAAATTGAAGTATATGTTTTCTTAAACAACAATTGCACATTCTAACACTACAAGAAAAGACGTTTTTTTGCGACGGAATAGATTCCGTCGCTAAAAGGAATTTTACCGACGGAAACCTCCGTCAGTAAAACTCCGTCGTAAAATATTATTACCGACGGAATTAACCATCGATAATAATTTTTGGCGACGACTTTTGCCAGCGGACTTTTAGCGACGGTACTTCCGTCACTAAAACATTTTGATGGGAATTTTTTTTTTCCAAGGGTTTATGGAAATATTTTAAGCGACGGAATATATTCGTCGCTAAAAACTCCAATGGTAAAAATAGACCTTCACCGACGGACTTTTAGCGACGGATATATTCCGTCGCTAAAAGTCTATTTAACTCTCAGATCTGGTTTTCTCTCTCATCGTTTCTCTCTTCGAAAATCCCAAAAAAGGTCTGGCGATTGTGCCACCGCCGTTCTCACATCCTGCCCCACCTTCGGCGCCACCGAAAGCCTCGACACCGGCGGTGACTTCCCTCGACACCGGTGGTGACTTCCCTCGACACCGGTGGTGACCTCCCTCGACACCGGCAACTCCCATCAGGTATTTTCTTTTATTTGTTGTGACTTTGTTTACTTCTAGCCAGTCACTCTTCATATTCGTGTATGATTTGCTATGAATTTGTGACTTTCGTGTATGATTTCGCCGGTGACCTCCCTAGGCAGTCATTTTTTTTATTTGCTGTGACTTTGCTATTTCTTTGTTTCACATCTTGTGCATGATTTCAGCACGCTATTGACTGATGCATAATTTCACTTTGAGATAACATGGAGTTGTACAGTTCTTAGAAATTGTAATCGAAGGTATATACAACTCTTTTATGTCTTTACTTGTGCGTTTGTCCTGAAGGCATTTTTCTTTAAGTGATTGAAGGGTGCCATCACTCTCACTAGGTCTTAATGCCTTGAACTATTTTCAAGTGGCAAGTGCTTGATTAGTAGTTTTTTTACATTGGTTCCTTTCATCTTATAGCTTTTCACAGTGAAATTCTGGACATTCATAATATATGAAGGGTTGAGAAAATATCTGAAAATTTCCAGCATT
>JAVXUO010000668.1:0-176797 GCA_033065855.1 Escallonia rubra
CGACCAGATATGGTTCTTCGTTACAGTATTTAGCTTATCTGCAGCTGGCACAGTGATTCCACAAACTTGTGGTTTCAGCATTTAGGTTGTATATTCAACAATGTATGGGTCATTTTGAGATCTCCTCTTGTTGTTTGAGATTATGTCTAATCCAATTTGAAAACTCATAAGTGGAAATTGAGTGGAGTACAGCCTGCAACCAACAACCATATAGTCTCATTGGGATCAATCATCCAGACTATGAAGCATCAATTGGTTAGTAATCTTTGGAATTCAATTGCACGGAATTCAGTTGAAGCCCACGAGAGATGAAAAATCAAGCTCGCCGCAGACCAAGAGCTACATAGACGAAATCGAGTGCTTATGGACTATCATTATGGTGTATTAGTAATAAAGGCCTATGTTATTTTTCTTGCTGGAAACTACAAAATAGTAAAGGGAACTGTTCTAGTTGCTTGTTTAACAAATTTCTAACTTGGCTGCAAATTGACTGCGATAATAGGTGTTGGTATTCGGATCTAGCCCGGTACGCCCATGTTGGGTCCAACCCATGACCCAGAAAGTCAAAGGACTTGGAGCTGATTAATGATGTAAGCCCCAAAAGAGTACCATAAGCCATAATATTTATTTCTTAATAATATCTCTTTATGAGATAGTACAAGGGAGATGACTCTTGGTTGAAAAAGACGATGGAAAAAATCCAGACCTTCTCCATTCTTCTCCACACCTAGCTAATAAATTGAGAGAAGAGGCTTTTGGACGGTGTAAACATGGATCGGGCTCGCATAGTCTAATCCGTCGCGGAGCAATTCGGATGTTTGTTAGCACGTGAAATAGCGATGAGATCTTGAGGATTGCCGTGTAAGTGATTTTTCGCTCATATGTAGTATACGTGTTCATGCACACGCCTATTCCGATTTGTCTCAAATTTTCTTCATTGGTTTCAAAGCTCGTTAAGCTATTTTCGTGCCCCTTTTCGTGCCCATAACATGTTCTGCAATGCCATGATTAACATGCTAAAATTGTACATTTGTTCTATTATCAAAAAGTTATTTTTTTTATTTACATAGTCTATTAATGGTATGTTACATGTTGTTTAGATTTGTTGGATTGGTTTCATATATGTTGTTGCATATGTATAGTAAACTGTATCTGCAAATTTTAAGTATCAGCGGAATTGTAAATGAAAAGATATTTTAAATTATAGTTTGAAATCCGAAATATTTTGTCCAAATCTATTTTCGCTCGATTTGATTTACAAATTTTGGTTTGCCACCATCAAAATTTACTCTGAAGCAGCTTTCTAATGATATAAAATTTGTCAAAAACGGATTTGAATTGAGTTAGATATGGATTTTACAAAATCGAGGTTCTTTTGGTCATTTCCAAAAATAAGCGGAGGAAGATGAAAAGTGGTTCCCTTCCCCACTCTCCCTGCTATTTGTTGGTGAGTCAAATAGTGCCTAGATAAGACCAAAACCAGATTTTAAACTCACTATCATTTTTAAAATCGTGAAACACAGTGAACTGCATCATCCCGTCGCCAATCGCTGCTTGGAAGGCTGCGCATGAAAATCGCATGCCACTGCTGTCACGTGAGCTTTGGTTTCTTGCAAACAAACAAAAAAAACATGGAAAAGAGGAAGTAGGGTGGTGGCGCATGTGGCGCGTAGGGAGGGGCTGTGGGCCAGGCTATCTCACGCGACACGTGGTCCTTGGTGGGACTATTTTCTTTCAAATTCCAATATTTAGTTTCACAGATATACCCCTCTAATACTTTTTAAATGTTTTCAGAATTTTGTTTTGGTGTTTAAAGTACTCAAAAATTATTTTTTGTTAGAGGGAGTATTTCTTGTTTCTAAAAAAAATTGTTTTTCCAGTTTGCCTTTTTGTTTAGCATTGTAGATAATATTTTGGGTTATTTAAATCTTATTTTCTTTGGTTTTTTATCGTGATTTAGTAATTCCAAAATTATGACAAAATCAAGAAAATGTCTGAAAGTTTATTTTTCGCTATAGAATATTTTCTTTGATATGATATTCTGATTATGGCATTCCTTGATAAAATTTGGCATGCTTGGTTCATTTTGTTGAAGTAAATGGCTTAGCCATCGTTTTTTCGATTAAAATGTTTAATTTTACTTCGTTTGAAAATACATACATGTCTAGTTGATTGAATGATATTGTTTCACGCGTGCCATATATGTCCAATTGAGTGGGGTTATTTTTATGCATGTAGTGCATATCGTGCACATGTTTATAACCTTAGAGCTCTTGGCCAGATGCTCGTTTCCTTCGACAGAGAACAATGCGTAAACTTCCTATCAAGCCTTTTGTGAGCATGCTTATGGGTGGTGGTCAAAGGATTGATATTTAAAGTTCATATATAAGGTTATATGAGCTCTCTAGCGGGATTAGAGATGTCAAAAGGGCCGGGCCTAGGTGGTGAATAGTGTGGCCCTGGTCCATAAGGCCAAGGGCTAGGGCCAGAGCCAGGCCATGAAAATTTCCAAAAAAGCCTAGCCCGGCCCCGGCTCGATTTCTGGCCCTATTCTGGTCCAGCCCTTTGGCCCTAAATCTGGCTCTAAACCATTTTAAGTCACTTTTTTTTTCTTTCCCCTTCTTTCTAGCCCGACCCATTTTAAATCTGGCCCTAAACCATTTTAAATCTGGCCCGACCCTTTTTCTGGCCCTCTGGGCCCGGGCTGGGCCGGCCCTTTGACACCTCTAAGCAGGATAGAGACCGAGGCAAACCTTTGTTTTCTCATTAAGTTAGTGCAACATCTTCAATTTATTTTTTGCAAAATAGATTGTAGTAGGTATGTCATTGACTTAACATTTGATGTATTATTTTGTGAAAGCCTTGTAAGGAGGTGTGCTTTCGTATTTGATTGAACATAACGAATTTTGCCTTCCAAATGAGCATAAATATCAAAATAGGTTTAAAGTTGTGGACCCCGTCGTCTTTTTATTTTTATGGGATTCGAAATTGAAGGAAGTCAAATGCAATAAAGATAGCTTAAGCATATGTGGCATAATGTGATTCCGAGCATCGCAAAGCTTTCTTATGCATTATGTTTTCTTATCATTATTTTAATATGATTTTAGGCGGCAAAAATAAGTTAATAAAAAATTGTGCTAGTTTTATGTGTGCACTATTTTTTGTTATGAAAGCTAAGGTATGATGCACCCTCGTGATTGGACTGAGTCGGCTTTACTTACTCCTTAACATTATTTCTCGATATAAGTTGTTCAAAACTTATATGTATATGATTGCTCGATCTCTCTTTATTAGATTGAAGATTTTGGAGAAGCTATGCATCCTTGCTACTAATCAAGTGTATAAAAGGATAAGAGGGTGTTTGGGATAGATTTTAAGATGGTTAAACCCGATTTAATCTCGATTAAATTAGGTACGTGGGTGTTTGGCAAAAAAATTACGAGAATTTTAGTCTACCTCAAAAGGTTAAAAACTGATTAAATTCATAATTCTGAAAATTGAGGATTGTGATATAATTACTTTTCTTGTAATCATGTTTGACCTTGTAATTTACCATACCATCCTCATATATGTCACAAAAGAAGATCACATACCCTTTAACTAATTGTAGAAAGTTATAATAATATAAGCAATAATGTGAGATTGTGGGTGTTCTTAATTTTAAATAAAAAATAAAAAACTTTGTAGGTGGATGAAAATAGCTTTTCGTTAATTTATTTGTATATTATAGCTATTTACAATTGAAAGTTGTGTTAACATTACCTTCTGAAGGGATATTAGATATTAAGGTATTAAGTGTCCTCTATGGTCATTTCGTTATAAGATTTAAGCTGAAATTTACTTTTTAAAATCAATCTCAAACAGCCTCTAAAACTAGGTCGTATACAGTTTGTCTCTATTTCCACACTTCGTGTGAATGAGATTATTTATATATGCTAGGGTTAAGCCACAAAACTTTCAATCAGAGTGTTGCAAATGCTAGGTTTATCTGTAAAGGAACAAATTGCAAAGGTTGGAACTGTTGAAAAAGTAAATTGACATATTATTTCTTCATATTTTTTGTTGTGACAAATAATCTCATCTTATGGTGATTTCTGCTTTTGTTTCTAAGTTACATAGATAACTCCGATTGGTGGCATGTTGGATCAAGCCATGCTTAGACATATGCTTTAGATAGAGACAACTTTTAAGCTAGCTCGCTAAAGCACATCTGCCCACCTGCAAAAATGTTTTTTGGTGGAATAAAGTAGAGAACCGTGAAGAAAATCATCTAGGCATTTATGAGTTACAAGTTAATACGCTTAGACATCAGCAACTTAATGAATAGGAACAATAAGAAGTTTTCTAATCTTGTCACTTAATGGTCAGTTAGATAAACTGTGTTAATATCAAAATAATCTCCCAAAAGTTGCTTTAGACCCCAAGTTTGGTCGAGAAATTTAGACATTAGCCTGGTAATCAAGGTCGCCAAAAGGTCAAAAGCATTGCTTGCCTTAGGCCATAAAATTGGTATAGAATCTTATGAACAAGAGCTTTGTGACCGCAGACGTTAACGACTATTTTTGGCATGAGGCATGATTGAGATGAATCCTTGCAGACAATACCAACTCTTGATCACTTTGCAGCAAGATGGCTTGGCTAAATAAAAGAATCGAGATTCATATAAAAATTTAAGTTATTGAAGGCATAAGTCTATGGGTGTGTTTGATAATCCAATTAAGTACATAAAACTTAAACCTTTCGATCAATGATTTTCAATTAAGTGAGTTTGACAACGCTTAATGTTGTATCACTTACTAAATTAATTCATACAAAAAAATAGGCTAAAATTTTAAGTCAGCGTAGATTTACTTAATGCTTATCACTTATTTCTAAGTGAGATGGTTTAAAGTTGATGAACATTATTTTACATTAAAAGAATAAATACTACCATGATGCTGCCTCAATTGATTTGGTGGCAACATCGCATCCATCACACTATAACCACCACCACAACCATTATTCTCCGTTATTACCACCACCATAATACCATGACCTAGTCACTACCACAACCATCAGCTCCAATATCACCATAAGGACACCGCCACCAACACCACACCATCGTCAACGTCACGACTCTACCAAAACTATCTAAATATCCATCACACCATAACCACTGTCATGATCGCCATGTCGCCACCGATCGCTACCATCACAATTCCTAACACCACGTCTTCATGCACCACTACTACTACCATTGACACCTTTCTCCCCCGCCGCCGCCACAACCACCACCAACATGATTTGGCAACAAAAAAAAAAGTACATAAATAAATGCATAGTTTTAATAAAAGGATAAAGTAAATATGGAACAATTTTTAGACATTTTTTTTTGTTTACCAAACAGGCTAACTTATTTTTCAGTAAAAATTCAAACGCTTAAAGTTTTCAGTTTTACGAATTCAAAGCTTAACTTTTGGGATAATTGCATAAAATACCCCATGTGGTTTGAGGTAGTTGCAAAAAGACCCCTGGAGTTACAAAAGTTGCAAATGGCCTCCTGTGGCATTGGCTCTCTTTCATCAAGTCCTTCAAGGGCGGTCATTCTGGTTTCTTCCTCTCCAAGGCCACTGCTTAGGGAGAGTCTGGCTGATGCGACCGTAATCTCGGCTGGTACGACACACTCGTCCCCGTAGACAAGGGAAAAGGGTGTGGTCTTTGTTACTGTATGCTTGGAGGTTCTGTAAGCCCAAAGTGCGAGGCTTAACTTCTCGGACCATGAACCACTTACATCATGGACCATTCGTGATAACACCCACAGTAGAGTCTTGTTAGAAGCTTCGGCTTGACCATTTCCTTGTGGGTAGTAAGGAGTGGATGTAGCGTGGTTGATGTTGTATCCTTCCATGAAAGCTCGGACATCCCTGTTGATGAATGGTGTGCCGTTGTCAGATATGGTACACCAGGGGATACCAAAGCGACATACGATGTGGTCGCGCAAGAAGTTGGCGATGGCGCCTCCCGTGGCTCGCCGTAGCGGTATGGCTTCGACCCACTTTGTGAAACGTTCAGTTGCAACCATGATCCAAGTGTGACCCCGTGATGTTGGGTGGATGGGGCCTATGAGGTCAAGAGCCCAGGAGTGAAATGGCCAAGGGGCTAAGATCATGCGGAGATCGGATGCCGGCGTGTGCATTCTGTCGGCGTGTCTCTGACAGGGTTGGCAGTGTCGGACATGAGAGATCGCGTCAGATTCCATAGTTGGCCAGTAGTATCCCATCCTTAGCAACTCTACATACAACTTCTGAGAGCCTTGATGCTCACCACAATCACCGTTGTGCACTTCGTTAATCACCTCGACTGTTTGGGCACCCTGCAGGCATCGCAGGGTGCGTCCCGAAAATCCCTTGCGGAACAACTCTCCTTCCGTCACAAAATACTTGACCGACTTGCGCTTGATAGATCGTGCCGAGCTGCGGTCAGGCGGTAGAACCCCGTGGGATAAGTACAGGATGAAAGGCTGGCGCCAGTCACCTTCGACGTTAATGACAAGAGCTTCAGTATTGTCCGGTGCGTACGAACACTCAGGGCAGTCCCCTTGTACGTCTGAGGCATCCTTGGCCATGGATGGCCAATAGAGACCCACACGCTGGAGGCGACGGTATAAAGGGGGACCGTCGAGGCCACAACACTTTTGATGGCCGAACTGTAATTTGTGCTTTGCTTCTTCCGGTGCCAAGCACCTAGCCAGAGTGCCTCCGGGGCATCGTCTGTACAAGACGTCTCCCAACATGAAGAAATCTGCAAGGGTAGATGCTGTGGCGAGAGATGGCGCCTTGAGTTGGTCAACAATTGGTTGCCTCCAATCGTCTGTGGTAATGTCCTTCGGGACTAGGTTCAATGACGTGGATGGTTCCGTCCTCTTGATGATGGTTAGCATTCGCTGCTCACCATCAACCTCCATCTTTGACGCGATCGTGGCCAAGCTGTCTGCATGTCGGTTGTGGCACCTGTTATGATGTTCGTACTGGATATGGCCAAATCTTCCTTCCAAGTATTGCACCAAGGCACGATAAGGTGCCAAGGCTGGCTCCTTGACTGCGAACTCCCCGTCGGCCTGCTTCATGATCAAGTTCGAGTCCCCTTTCACGCACAATGCCTTAGCCCCCATGCTGGTAGCCAACATGAGGACAATGACAAGTGCCTCGTACTCAGCTTCATTGTTAGACACCGGGAATGCAAGCTTGAAGGATATGGATGTGGTAACGCCCTCTGAATTTTGAAGGACAATGCCGGCACCCCCTTGCCGGAGGGGAGCTCCATGGGGTCCCTTGCTAGTGGCTGAGCCGTCGAACTCAAGTGTCCACAATTCACCAATGTCAGAGGTCAGGGCCGTCTCTTCCCCAGGCAATTGATCTGAGGTCGGTTCATATTGTTGGCGTGGGAAGAAGGCCAGAGGTCCGCGAGTGCTTGACTCCGTAAAGCTGTAGGATTCTTGATGGACAGGCCGAACTCGGCCAATAACAGCAACCAGCGAGTAAGCCGGCCAGACAGGGCAGGGCGCGTGAGCATGTATCGTAATGGATCGGCCTTGGTGACAAGTGTGATCTGGTGTGACAAGAAGTAGTGTCTGAATTTTTGCGAGGCGTAGACCAAGGCTAAGCAGTGTTTCTCGAGCTCAGAGTAATTGGCTTCGGGGCCCCTGATTGATCGGCTGAGATAATAAATTGGGCGCTCCACCCCATCCACCTCTTGGGCAAGCAATGCCCATATGGACCTGGGTGTGGAAGTCAAATAAAGCAAGAGTGGTATACCTCGTTGTGGCACGACCATGGTCTGCGGCGACATGAAAACCGCCTTGATCTGTTCGAATGCTTGTTGTTGGGGCGCACACCAACTCCACGGTGCGCTCTTACGCGTCAAGTGCTGGAAATGAGTGATGAGTTCGGCCAAGGCAGGGATGAATCGGCGGAGGTAAGAGATCTTGCCAAGGAAGCTCTTCAACTGTTTGGTGCTCTTGGGAGGGGGCATCTCTTGGATGGAGGCAGCCTTAGAAGGGTCGATGTCAATGCCCTGTCGACTGACCAAAAAGCCGAGGAATTTGCCGGAGGAGACTCCAAAGGCACATTTCAACGGATTCATCCACATGTTGTATTGTCGACAACGATCGAAGACTGCCCGAAGGTCTGTGAGATGTTCACTTTCCTTTTTAGATTTGATGATAAGATCGTCGACATAGTCCTCCACTAAGCGGTGTATCATATCATGGAAGATTGTTGTCATTGCTCTCTGATAAGTTGCACCCGCGTTCTTAAGGCCGAAGGGAATGACTTTCCAACAGAAGTTACCCATAGGGGTACGGAAGGCTGTCTTGGCACAATCGTCAGGGTTCATCTAGATTTGGTTGTAGCCCGCGAAACCATCCATGAAAGATAAGGTTTCGTGTCCGGCAGCTGCCTCGGTGAGCATGTCGATGTTGGGCAGTGGGAACTCGTCTTTGGGGCATGCCTTGTTCAAATCCCGAAAATCAATACAGATGCGGACTTGGCCGTTCTTCTTTTGCACAGGAACAACATTAGCCAACCAGATAGGATGAGTGATAGGTTCAATGAAACCAGCTTGTAAAAGTCGTTCAATTTCTTGCTTGATCTTCAATTCGAGCTCGGGGCGGAAGGTTTGGGGATGCTGTCGAACAGGGCTAAACCCGTTAGCAATGTTGAGATGGTGCGTCACTAAGGCAGGATCCAATCCAGGCATTTCATTGTAACTCCATGCCAATACGTCGCGATATTTGCGGAGGAGAGCAATCAGTCCTTCTCTTCGCCCCGGGGCGAGTTTCGTGCCGATGTAGGTCAGTCGAGGTTCCTCGTCCGGGTCAGCCAGGTTAATTTCTTCAAGATCTTCGGCCTGCGGTTGAGGGCCGTCTTCATAGCAGGGCGAGGCAGCGCCTGGGGTGAGCTCAGGGTCCAGCAAGCAATGCTCGGCCGTACAACACCACTCTGTCTCCATTGGTGGGTCAGGGTCAAGGGGGTTAGGCGGCGAACCCCCCGGAGCCCCCGGACACCGTCATAATTGGTAGATCACCCTTCTATCTTTGATGACGCGTTGGAAGGTGGTTTCAAACTTGTGTTTCTTGGACTTGGGGGATGAAGGCGAGGGATTGGTCGGGACAGCAGCTGGCGCCGTCGAGGTTGATGCCTTGTTTCCATTGCCTCTTTTGGACTTGGCCTTGGACTTGGCGGGTTTGTCTCCACACAGCTCGTCCCAACCTGGTAGTTTGGTGGAATAAATGTGAGTAGCATTCTCACCATCGGCAGCAATCTCAGTGAAGAAGAAGGCCTCGACGAAGTAAGACTCGGTACATTCAAAAGGGGCCTTGGTCGCGGGGATGGTTACCGCTACCTCATGTCGCGTAGGACAGGCCACCAGTTTCACACACTGGTGGTACGTCGAGGAAACAGCCTTGTTGGTATGAATCCAGGGTCGCCCAAGCAGGAGGTGGAAGGAAGATTCACTGTCTATCACGTGAAAAGTAGTGTCACGACGGACAGTTCCGACCATGAGGTCGACAGTGATGTGGCCAAGGGTGGACTGGTGGCCTTGCCCGAAGCCAGTAATTTTGACGGGGTCACAGATGATCCTCCTTGGTGGTATACCGGCCTGCTGCACAGTGATTAAGGGGATGATGTTGATCGAGGCGCCGCCATCTACCAAGGCACGACGAAAGCCGGTGCCGTTAACAGTTCACTCAAGGTACAACGGCCGGTTATGGTGCTCAATTGGCGGTGAGTCCTCGCTCGAAAAAATGAATGCGGTAGAAGGGATATGTTTGAGCTCGGCCTGGGCGGCGAAGCATTCGGGCCCGAGGCCGGTGGTGACCTCGATCAAACAGTCCGAGAGATATGTCCGCGCTGCGAGTGAAAACCCCATTTCATCAAAGAAGTCTTTGATCTTCGTCATTCGTCCAGCTGAGGACGCTGGCTGAAGGGTAGAAGGTACACAAGTTGTGACCATAGGGGAGAATTCTGCAGAAGCTTCGGGGACGGGCGGCTCGACGTGGTCGGTAGTAACCATGAGCACCTGATGCTCGCGGTTGTTGTTGCCATGATTTGGGTACGGGTTCTTCCGCACGTCGTGATGCTTCCGCAGCTGTAGGTCGCCCGTCGCGACCTTTCTTGCGAAGATAGCTCGCAATGCATTGCAGTTCTTGAGGGGATGGCCAAGGGCCTGGTGGTAAGGGCAGTAGTTAGGCCTGGTTCTTTCTTCGTCTGTGATGGGGATCCTCACTGGTGGCAACTTGAAGTTGTTATCATTGGCAACCCATTCTGTCAAGAGGCCTTTCACCGTATTCAAATCACACGGAAAGGCGGGCGGAGTCTCCTGTTGTCGCCGTTTGTCGGAGCGTTGGTCCCCATCTGGGAACTGACGCTTAAAACCAGTGTAATTATTAACATTGTTGTTGCTGGTGCTGTTGCTGTTGCTGTTGCGCTGGGTGTTGGATGTGTCAGCTGAGGCCAGCAGCGCATTCTGCGGGCGAGGCCTCCATGGCTTGACATGACCGACCGTCTCGTAAGTACGGTGGGCTGTTTCCTTGAGGTGTCCCCATGACCTCAACTGTAGATTCTCGATATGCACACGGTAGATATCAGTCATGTTTTTGATGCATATGGGAACCAACGTCTCGTCCTTGCTGAAGTCCGTGCACTCAAGGCATTTGAGATAGAAACGGTGCACGTACTCATTCAAGTCTTCCCCTTGGTTCTGGCGAATGCCAGCAATATCAACAATACTCACGCGTTCGGCCTCGTAATGGAACTTGTCTAAGAACAATTGGACCATGTCGTTCCACGCGTGAACAGTCCCCGCAGGGATCTGGTGGTACCAAGTGTAGGCCAAGCCTGTAAGGGACTTGTGGAATTCCCTCAACTTCAAGCTGTCTCCCGGGCCATATTGCTCACGGGCGTTGCCCTCGCGTCCATTGAAGAGCACAAAGGCCGGTTGTTTGTACTTCGGGGGATAGGGTATGGTGGCAATATCATTGACATATGTGGCATGGCCTGTCAGGTGGGCAGAGGGATGAGGCGTAGAGTGTTGTGACAAGCGATGGATGAGTGTCTCCAAGTCTGAACGAGTGACATAGTTGGGAGACGGGTCGTCATGGACGGTTAAAGGGTGGTGACTAGCTGGGATGCCGCGAGCTCCCGAGCCCCCAGAAGGAGCAACTTGGTAGACGGGTGCAACGGAGGGTTGATATATGACAGGGGCTTGTGGTGGTAGTTGTATATGGGCATGGGTGGTTGGGCGAGACACGTCCACTGCTTGGCCATTGGTTTGATGTTGTTCCGTTGAGTAAGGGTTAGGTTCCATCTCAATGGAGTCATGGGTCTCAGACGAGCTTCGTGCCGGCATGCGCCGAGGTGCGAGGACAGGGTGGATCTGTTGCAGCACGGGTCCAAGGTCTGCCTGAGGTCGGCATGATGGCATCACGGGATGCAGTGCAGCAGCTGCGTGAGGCGAAGATGTCCCAAGTCCTACCGCCAAGGGTCTGGTTGATTGAGGCGGCGGTGGTCGCAACACTGGGGCCTGAGCGACGTCAAGAGCCAACTCAGGTCCATAGGGTTGGACTGGTGCAATGGTTTGTTGGGAGGCCATCGCTTGTATGGACTTTTGCATTTCCATCACGGCTGTCATAAGAGTGGTTATAGCGGGCAAAAACTGTTGGATGGCCGCTTTGACAGCAACTTGTATGTCAGGTGCGGTAGTTTGCGGCTGGTCTTAGGGACGCACAGCACTGGTCCCCTCCTGTTCACCTGAGTGGTCCTCTTCTTGAACGGCATGGATAAGGCCCCGGCTGGCAGCCCTCGTAACTCTTCGTTGCCTAATCATGGAGATTAAGTGTGGAAGATAGCAAGACTGCAATACGATGCTCACCTCCCCAGCGGAGTCACCAAAATAATGCCAAGGAAAGTGGGTTCGTACTTACGTGGAGGTGCCACAAAGGCTGCAGTCCGTGTCAGCTTCCAAGTATGCAAAGTGAGAGACAGCAATGACGGAGTAAGGGCTGAGAGCAAGGCTTCCCAGACAGGCCGTGAGGAATGGCAGTGCTGTGAAGGCAAAGCTAAGACAAACAGGGCCGGCAGTCGATAGTCCAAGTTAGGGTCCAATGTTACGATCTTAAGTTATGTCCAATTTGGTGTTTCTCTCTCTAGAATCCAAGAGCTCTCCAATTCTAGAGTGAGAAAGTGATTTTTGTGAGAATGAAGAAGAAGTCCTTTTTTGAGTTGTAAAGTTCACTATTTATAGAAAACAATGTGCTTATGTCATAAAGTGCCACGTGTCGTCCCCCGGGAGTGACACGTCACCAGGGGGTCCCAAAATACCGGTTCTCCGTTGGACTGCCGGTTCCCAAATTCGTGTTGCCTGCCTTGCACAGCGTCGCTCTGCCTGTCTGAGAAGACTGACCATACCATGACGGCATGGTCAGAGTAAACCCGTTGCCCCAGCCACCAATCCAAGCCCTTACTGAATCCCATGAGGTGCGTCAAGAGACGCGCAGATAACCTGACAGTGGTGAGGGTTACCCCTGTAGCCAACTGCTAGGCGGACTAGGCGCGATGCCCTCCAAGGACCTGCTCCCGTCCCGGAGTGACCCGGGGGTCATTGCCCTGGTGGTGTCGAAGATCGACAGTAACATGAGCGGACATGGTCGCAGCTCAGTGCTTCGAGTCCGTGGCGAGGGGTCCTTGTGCCGGAGCCCCCCGTGACTGTGACGGCGATGGCTATAAGGTTGTGAGCCCATCCCGGTACGAGGCCGAAGCCCCCCTTTGATTGAGACGGCGATGGCTATAAGGTTGTGAGCCCATCCCGGTACGAGGGCCGAAGCCCCCCTTTTGATTGAGACGGCGATGGCTATAAGGTTGTGAGCCCATCCCGGAACGAGGGCCGAAGCCCCCCCTTTGATTGAGATGGCGATGGCTATAAGGTTGTGAGCCCATCCCGGTACGAGGGCCGAAGCCCCCCTTTGATTGAGATGGCGATGGCTATAAGGTTGTAAGCCCATCTCGGTAGCATGCAACATGATTGTGGCGCATGAGCGCGGTGCCTATAGCACGAGACAATACCTGGTGCCTGGGGCATGTGTTGTGAAAGTGGTGCGGCGACGATCGTCGCGAAGCAATATTTGGTGCTAGGGCACCTATCATGAGAATGGCGCAAGGGCACGGCGACGAACGTCGCGGAGCAATATTGGGTGCCGGGACACATGTCATGAGAACGGCGCAAGGGCGCGGCGACGAACGTCGCGGAGCAATATTTGGTGCCGGGGCACCTGTCATGAGAATGGCGCAAGGGCGCGGCGACGAACGGCGCAAGGGCGCGGCGACGAACGTCGCGGAGCAATATTTGGTGCCGGGGCACCTGTCATGAGAATGGCGCAAGGGCGCGGCGACGAACGTCGCGGAGCAATATTTGGTGCCGGGGCACCTGTCATGAGAATGGCGCAAGGGCGCGGGTCGTGTGTCCCGAAGACAGGATGTGAGCTAAGTGTACCTGTCATAACAAGATAATGAATGCAATATATAGTAATGACAAAGTTGGGGAGTGATGGCATGCGGTGGCCAATGATGGGTTGTTCGTTGGTGGCGTGCGACTTTGGGTGACGGGCATCGTGGGGGCGGTGCGTGATCATGGACGTTTGGACGAGAGACGTCACGGAGTTGATGTATGAGCGTCCGTAAACATCGCGGAGGTGCAAAGACTCGAGAAAGTAAGTATGTGGGAAATGGGTGAACCACCGGGGGAAAGCGGCCAAGGCCAAGCCCCCCAGGAGGCCAAGGCCAACCCCTATGGCCTGGGGAAGGCCGAGGCCGACCCCCTGGGGTTGGCCAAGGCCAAATGGCCAACTCTCATGAAGGAGCCCAGGGCCCCCCCCCCCCCCCTTGGGGAACTTCGGGCACGCCGGCGGTAGGTGTTTTGATGGGCAAATACAAATCCGAAAGTTTCATCACGATGAGTGTGTCGACGCGAATCGTACCTACACGACGAACGAGATGTCAAAGTCACGCACAAAGCGTACGAAGTGAAAAAAGTGCGAAAAAGGGGGTTGCGCGGAGGGGTGAACCACCGGGGGAAAGTGGCCAAGGCCAAGCCCCCCAGGAGGCCGAGGCCGACCCCTATGGCCTGGGGAAGGCCGAGGCCGACCCCCTGGGGTTGGCCAAGGCCATTTGCCCATCTTCCATTTTCGGAGCCCAAGGTCACTTCTCCTTTTGCGAACTTCGTGCGCGCCGTCGGTAGGTGTTTTGATGGGCAAATACAAATCCGAAAGTTGCGTTATGACGAGCGCGTTGCCAAGAATCGTACCCACATAGCGATTAAGGTGTCAAGGTTACGTACGGAGCATGCAAGGGGAAAGAAGTGCGAAAAAGGGGTATGCGGGAAAGGGGTGAACCACCGGGGGAAAGTGGCCAAGGCCAAGCCCCTCAGGAGGCCGAGGCCGACCCCCTGGGGTTGGCCAAGGCCATTTGCCCCTTGACCCCGTTTCTCCAAATGTGCCGTCGGCCGATGTTTTTGATAAAAAGGTGTTCGGATGGTCTTGGCGTTACGAACGTGCTAGCGTTTTAGTGACGTCGACGCGAAAATAAGATGTCTAAGTCGCGCACGAAGCGCGCGTAACGAGAAAAATACGTGTCTCGGGCGCACGGGCGCTGACCGGTTTGATGCGTTGGAAAATTGACCGTTGACAATGTTGACGTGTTCGCGTGAAATGGGACCCCTATTGGGCCCTTGGGTACGACCAGAATAGGTTGGGAACAGATACCAATTACGGAGTCTTTCTTTTTCCCTCAAATGCGGTGCATAGATCATGGCCGAAACAGTATGATCTACGTATATACCTATGTTGATTACACGATCATTGCATAATCACTACAATCTATTCGGAGTCTGGACAAACAACTTTCCAAAGCAGATCTGCAACTTTTTTTATGGCTCTAAAATCCGACTTCAAAGTCTGAATGCTATTTATATTTGGCTAGTCTTTATGTCTTTTGTCTGCAGAGAATAGTGAATAGTCATTCTCGCAACCTAAACAAGTATCGCCATTTGCTATGTACCTGAACTTGCCTCAAGAAGTATTTTGCATTCCATGCTGTCTAGAGCTGATTGGAAGAGGGCTCTGCTTTTGATCTTTCTCTTCCGAAGGATTTTCATTGCAGTACACGCCTAACATGAACATCATATTCGACATTCTTTTGGCATAACTACAGATGTGTATAGTATAAAAGTTTGCTTGAGGACACTAAATGCTTTTTCATATAATAGAGCAAGATTGCCCTGCAGCATACTCTCTAAGTTGAACTATTTTAGTGGCACTTGAAGAAAGCTTGATGTAACCATTTTGTTAGTGGTCTTACAAAAGACAGAATGATTCTCTAGTGCTAGTTGATTTCTACAACATGTAACATCAAGGGAAATGAACATATGTGCTTATAAGTTCAACCATATGATCGTCTTGAAGTGATTAAGTCGCCAAAGTTCAATGGTTAAGACTTGTCTAGTTAGTACAACAGCATTAAGTGTTGTCTCCCAAATAGTGTTGCATCCTAATGGAAGATATCCAGGAAAGATTCTTGAAAGATTAAATAAGCCTAAAGTAGAACTTAACCATTAAGAAACTCGCACTACCAAGTCACTAGCTACATAGCATATGATTGAGAAACCATGGCTGGCTGTCCCTCCTGATCTTTTGTTCAGAACAATCTGAAGTCAGGTTTTGGTGTCCGTTACCTTGATTCGCGTATTTATAGCTACTTATTCTGATTTTGAGGGAGATATTAGAAACATTGTTTCACTGCTGCAACAAGTAGATAGAAACTAAGCTTATGTCTGCTAATTGGAAAATGATTCAGGGACGCATAACCTGGCTTCTGGTAACGTCCTATGCATAAATTAGAAGAAAAGAATAGGTCAGAGTGGAAACTGGAACGGCACCAAAGTACATAATCAGGTTTTTTCAACACATTTACGACTAATCTACATGGACATCAGGTTAGCAGACAGAAGTTTTTCCTTCATCATTGATGACAGTTTGTTACCCAGGCTGTATGAAAAGAAACTGGTCTACTTTCATCTGGTATTTTGGTTAGTTGATCACATTCTATTCAACAAGTGGGTTGGAGCGCTCACCTGATACGGCGGAATCATTCTACAAGACCAGCAATTGGCCACATTCTGTGAATCAGCAAAAGGGAAAAAGCCAAAGATATTGAATTTCATTTGTCAAAAACAACAAATACAATAATATTCATTTCTACCTCTTTAAGGGTAATGAGTGTAAATGATGGTCGATAAATGATTTAAAAAATGCATAGTTACAATAATTAGAAGAGCTTTTAAGAATCGACAAACAACTTTAAGAAAACAGATTATGACTTGTTATAATGGCTATAAAGTCCAGACCTTGATGTCTGAATGCGGTTGATGTTTTGCTAGTAGAGTGAATAGTGATCCTCAATACAAAAAGATAATGAGCATTGAAACGGATTTTGCATTCCACTTTTGTCTACCTTGCAGCAACTTACTGATTTTCTATGTATTCTCTTGTTATGACGCATTTGGAAATATTCCAAAGTCTTGATCTGGCCCCTGAATACTACTTTTCTGTTTAGTCCTTTTGTTCGAGGGTATTCACCTGCTACTGCAGCTAGGCCTTGGCAAACTCCTTAAGTTTCAGCATAATAGTTCGTACATATGACCTGGGAAGCTTATACAAGACAATGACTAATGCCGTTAAGAATTATGAAGAGATAGTGTCAAAAAATACAGAGAAGCAATTTCAGACTTGGAATCCTCAGAGGTTCTCATTTATAACTTTTCAACTTAAAAAAGGGATTACTGAGGCCATTTGTTCGATTGCTGTAACATCTAACATTAAAGAAAATGGAGATTTTCAGCTCTGCTAAAGTTAACAATTGCTCGTGGGAAGACAAGCCAACCTGTTTATGGTGCCGGAAAGAATGTTAACTACCTATTTATCGTGCTGCATTTTGCTGGAAACTGTAAACTGCTTCAAAGTTGTGATAAAGATTAGAGAGTTAAATTTGATAGGACATCTAGTATTACATTCTGATCAAGAAAAAGAAGGAAATTTTTACTACATGGCACCATCGACAAATCTTTGTGGTGGTACTCATTAAGCTCACACTTTTTTATTTGTCAGTGCTTAATCAACTTTAAAATAGGACCATACCCATCATAGAGGTCTTCCAGTTTATACAGTCTAGTTAAGCAAGTCTCAGAGTGCTTTTTAATTAACAGTGGGTTTTGCTTGGCTTAGTGAGAAGTCCACTGAACATGTAAAATCTAGTCCTACCACCTTGACGACACCTACTTTGTGCAGCTAAAGAGGTATACTTGGTGAATATTCTAGTAGGAATCAGAACCTTATAGGACTACGCTACTGGCGGGCTGTTCTGTAATGTGGTGTGTTACTTAAAGTTCAAGACCAAATCAACCAACTAATGTGCTAATCTAACTAGATAGCTTGTAATTTCCTAGTGAAGTCCTGGACAAGGTGATTCAGACAAAGCGACATGTCCTAAAATTGGGATCGAAATGCTAGGTTGAAGGGGAGACTTCCTTTTTTCCCAGATGTAGATAATGTGCAGGTTATTTTCTTTTACAATCATTTTCTTGTCAGGTCAGAGTTTCTTTTATACTCTTTATCTAGGAACATCACGTTGTATCTAGTAATCTAGTATCGATGGGCCTTAGAACGAGTAGAACTTCTACTAGTACATCGTGGTCTGAAGGAACTTCTTCCTTGCATACGAATTCAAAATATTACCTTTAAGCCTATTTTTCATTCCTCTCGTTATTGCTTTTAGATTCTCTTGGAACAGACATAGTAGATGCAATGCAAGGGACTTACAGTTGACAATGTTACGGGTTGCATGTCTTTCTGAGACAATTGGTTAACATGCGTAGCATTCAAAGATGAGACTAAAAAAGTCTTCCACTGAACGACAAAGAAAGCGTTCATTTGAAGAGAACTAAGAACTGAAAGCTTTTTTTTCATGGTAAATCAAATAGCTGAACACTCTATCTTCTATCTACTAGGATGTGTAATAATTTCAGTGCGGCAACTACTAAGTTCATCCTCGATTGCTTTCCTCCCTTTAGAAACTTGAACTGTTCATAGTACGTCCCATAACCATTTCCTGGATCTCTGAGGGGAAAAACCTTCATCTACCAAATTGACACATGGAGGGGAGCCAAATCAGGGTGGCGGATTCTTATATTTGGAAAGTTGTTTTAGTCCATATGCAGAGGAAGAAATGATTACTAGTGTGGTCTAGAGGCGGTCGTTTATTATTTTCGGTCCATGCCTTCAGAAGAACATCCTGATTTCAACTCTTGTACGAAATGCTGTATAGTTCTTGTCCTTGTACGAAATGCTTGGCAGGTCTGTAGATTTGATCTCTTTGCGGACAAGATAATCTCTTATTTTATGCTGAAGTAAGGGATTTGAGTACATTCTTTTGGTCGAACTAATTTAAGACAGGCTTGTGGAGCACCTTTAAGTTTTTCTGGTTTGGGTGGTTTTACACAAGACAGAGTTGATTCATTCAAGTACTAGTGTAAAGTTAATTTCTGTAACATGTAATATCAAGGAAGTCGGAACTATCGATCTGTTTAAGAGATTAACCATATGATTGTGAATTTATTAAATTCAACAACAGCTTAACGGTTAAAGATGTCTAGTTTATCTAAGAAAATACAGTATCGTAAAGCATTGTTTAGATAATCGAGCAAAGATCCTTAGAATGATTAAATAAGTCTAAAGCAACACTTAAGTATCAACGAAATTGACTACTTGGTCACTAGCTGCATACTATATGATTGAGAAACTATGGCCGGCTGCCCCTCCTTATCTTTTATTCCAATCAATCTGAAGTCCGATTTTTGAAGTCCCGAATTCCGCGCATTTATAGCTACTCTTTTTGTGCTTGAGGGAGAGATTAAGAACAAAGTTTTGCATTACCCGAGTGCAATGATGAACCTGTGTAGGAGAAGCAGTGTCAATGTCATTGAAGAACAAGATATAGAAAAGCTCATTCAGAATTGGAGTCCTCCAAAGGTTTCTTCTAGTGACCTTTACAAGAGAAGAGGGTTATTCGAGCGCAAGATGGATTATGAGATCAAAACCATAGAGAAAACCGAGTTAGTCCAAGGTGAGTACGCAGATTTCCAGTTACTGGAAAGAAGCATAATCCAACAGCACAAAAGGAAGTATGAGGTCCTCCATTTGGGATCAGTCCAAGTAGCTGTGAAGCCTCTGACTAGAAATGGCTTAAACAACTCTGTGCTGGTTTGTCTCCGCGATTGTCGCAATCTCAGGTTCACTGATTCTGTACTAGCCATTGCTGAGTCCTCCCTAAGTAATGGTCCCATTTATTTTAACTGTTATCCGAGCTACTCAGTCTCATTGGCGGACCCTTATACTCTTGAGGTTCTTACCCTCAACGTGAAGACTGGTGGACTTCAAGGGAACATCGCTGTTTCTTATACGGTTCATTACAAAGTTTATGTTGAGTTTGATCCACAGGCTGAAGGGTTTAGCGTGCAAGATCCAAGGGGAAAAAAGTCCCTGTCAAGTTATGAAACGACTTTTGTCGAGACAAATTTGCTAAGTAATGGTGTTGCTGCAAGGAGGACTATTTCATGGGATTCAGTTGAGGTACCAGAAAGATGGACAATAAGAAGTGATGATCAAGGCCATGAATAACCGCTAGGCAGTTTGGAATGTAGGTGGTGGATTGTAAGTGATGAATACGAAATTTTCTTTCTGAAGTGGAAGAAGTGCAGCAAAAAAGTTGTGATATTTCTGCTGCTGCATAAACATAAGTAATATGCAAAGAGAAAGAAACCATGCCTTCTATACTTTCTTATTTACTCAAAACCTGTTCCTATACTGGAGAAGTGTAGTTGGTTACAACAATTGAACGGTTGTGTAGCTGGTAAATGGAGTTGGAATTTGGAAGTTGGTAATGCATTGCAGTGACGAAGGACGCGCATATCAGCTATCTTCCCTTGCTTCGACATGGTTCTAACCGTCATGAGATTCCTTTGAAGGCATCTCTTCTGGATCTGCAAGAAAAAGCAACACTCGCAGGAAATCTGCTGCAGAATCTCCTGATTTTTGTTGCAAAGTGTACAACTGCCATTTTCCAATGACTCCCCACTTTTGCAATTTGCCTTGGTTCAGCAATTTGGTAATGTTATCACGGCTCTAGCCCAGCTTGTACCATGGAGCAACAGGAGCACGGGGTCTCACGTGTTCCCATGCTGAGGTAATTGAGAAGGCCCTATTTCCATTTGACAATATCCATAACCATAAGTGGAGGGGTTAGGCACCATACACTACAAGAAAACAGGCTTTTAGCGACGGAGAAATCCGTCGCTAAAAGCCCAAAATCCGTCGCTAAAATAATTAGCGACGGATTCACCGTCGCTAAAAATCCCTCGTATAAAAACCCGTCACTAATAGTTTAGCGAAGGAATTTTTAAATCCGTCGCTAAATATGTCATTTTTACCGACAGATTTATTTTTCATTAGCGACGGATATTCCGTCGCTAATTATATTTTTAGAATTTTAATTTATTTTCTTTTTTGTCAAATTAGCGACGGATTAAATATTTTAGTGACAGAATATTCCGTCGCTAAACAACTTATTTAGCGGCGGAATATTCCGTCTCTAAATAACTGATTGTAGGAATACTTTTAGCGACGGAATTAATCCGTCGCCAAAAGTCAAATTTTTTTTGAATATTTTTTTTTTCAATTACCCATACCTGTAATACAATTTTCAATTCTCAACAACAACGCGCAATATTCAATACATAAAGAAATATATATAATCAATTATAAAAAATATTTATTATAAAAAAAACTCATTTATGTACAAGCCGGGAACCGGATACAGCCGGTTAGGAGAGGGGAGAAGAGTACACGCCGGGCACGGGGGTCGGGGGGGGGGGGAAGCTAGGAACGGGCACGGGAAGGGGCTCATCAGGGGTTCCCGAGTCCCGGATTTGGATCCTGTGATTAATGTTAATGAGGGATAGTTTCGGATAATTATAGCTGACTAGGGTTGATTAGGACTAATTAGGGTTATTTAGTCCTAATTAGGGTTTAATTGTGTCGAGTAGTGCTGATTAGTCCTAATTATGGCTAATTAGGCTTAATTGAGTTATTTTAGGGCTAATTAATGTTAATGAGGGCTAGTTTGAGATAATTATAGCTGATTAAGGTTGATTATGACTAATTAGGGTTATTTAGTCCTAAGTAGGGTTTAATTGTGCCGAGTAGTGCTGATTAGTCCTAATTAGGGCTAATTAGGCTTAATTGGGTTATGTTAGGGCTAATTAATGTTAATGAGGGCTAGTTTCGGATAATTATAGCTGATTAGGGTTGATTAGGACTAATTAGGGTTATTTAGTCCTAAGTAGGGTTTAATTGTGCCGAGTAGTGCTGATTAGTCCTAACTAGCGCTAATTAGGCTTAATTGGGTTATGTTATGGCTAATTAATGTTAATGAGGGCTAGTTTCGAATAATTATAGCTAATTAGGATTGATTAGGACTAAATGGGGTTATTTAGTCCTAATTAGGGTTTAATTGTACCGAGTAGTGCTGATTAGTCCTAACTAGCGCTAATTAGGCTTAATTGGGTTATGTTAGTGCAAATTACGACTAATTAGGCTAACTATAATCAATTTAGTCCTAATTGGGTTCATTTGGGCTAATTCGAGGTAGTTACAGCTAATTTGATTTTCATTAGGTTCTTAGGGTTAATTAAAACTAATTAGGCTCGTTAGAGCTAATTAGGGTTAATTGATTTATTAAAATATCGTTAATCAGGATTAATTAGGGCTAATTATAACCAGTGCTGGAGCCACGATGAGATTCCAGGGGGTGCATGCTAAAAATGTCGCATTAACCTAACTAACCTAAATTTAATGCACATTCAACAATCTCAATTCCGACACCTCATATAGGGTGTCGATATGGTGTCTGATACGTGTCTGACACCTCCGGACACGTGTCTGACACATACCGACACGTGTCCGACACATACCGACACGTGTCCGACGCCTCGGGACACGTGTCCGACGCCCACCGACATGCACCTCCCGACACATCGGCATACGTTAATTTATTTTTTAAATGTCGGACACCGTTGTTCAGACGTGGTGTCCGTGTCTGCGCTAACTAACAGGTATCTCAATCCAATTGGGTCCCATCCTCCGTCAACCATCTCAATTCCGACACCTCATATAGTGTGTCGATATGGTGTCCGATACGTGTCTGACACCTCCGGACACGTGTGCGACACATACCGACACGTGCCCGACGCCTCCGGACACGTGCCCGACTCCTCCGGGCACGTGTCCGACGCCCACCGACACGCACCTCCAGACACATCGGCATACGTTTATTTGTTTTTTGAATGTCGGACACCGTCGATCAGACGTGGTGTCCGTGTCTACGCTAGCTAACAAGTATCTCAATCCAATTGGGTCCCATCATCTGTCAACAACCTCAATTCTGACACCTCATAGAGGGTGTCGATATTGTGTCCGATACGTGTCTGACACCTCCGGAAACGTTTGCGACATATACTGACATGTGTCCCATCCTCCGTCAACAATCTCAATTTGCAATTCTCATATGCTCAATGCAATAAAAATTAACAAAAATCACACATTCAATCCAATTGGGTCCCATCCTCCGTCAATAATCTCAATATCTCAAATGCTCAATGCACAATTAACAATCTAAAATCATCGATTAACAACCTAAAATCATCAATTAATAATCGCAATTACTTCAAATGCACAGCTAATAACCAAAAATCATCAATTAACAACCTAAAATAATCATCGATCAATAATCACAATTCTCAAATGCACAATTAACAACCTAAAATTATCAAACAAATAATCAATGTTCAAATGGAAAAAAATTGTTTAAAATACACATATCCGATGCGCTTGAATTATTTCAATTTAGGGTTCGATTCTATTAAGGCATTCAATTTAGGGTTCAATTAGTTTAATTTAGGATTCGGTTCGATTAGGGCATTCAATTTAGGGTTCGATTCGGCATTCAATTTAGGGTTCAATTACATCAATTTAGGGTTCAATTAGGGGTTATATTGATTCAATTTAGGGTTCGGTTGATTTGGGGCATTCAATTTAGGGTTCAATTAGTTCAATTTAGGTTTCATTTGGATTAGGGCATTCAATTTAGGGTTCAATTAGGGGTTCAATTAGTTTAATTTAGGGTTCGATTCGATTAGGGCATTTAATTTAGGGTTTAATTAGGGTTCAATTACTTCAATTTAGGGTTCAATTAGGGGGTTCTATTGATTCAATTTAGGGTTCGGTTGATTTGGGGCATTCAATTTAGGGTTCAATTAGGGGGTTCAATTATTTCAATTTATGGTTCGGTTGGATCAGGGCATTCAATTAGGGGTTCAATTAATTTAATTTAGGGTTCGATTGGATTAGGGCATTCAATTTAGGATTTAATTATGGTTCAATTACTTCATTTAGGGTTCAATTAGGGGGTTCTATTAGTTCAATTTAGGGTTCGGTTGATTTGGGGAATTCAATTTAGGGTTCGATTAGTTCAATTTAGGGTTCAATTACGGGTTCAATTAGTTTAATTTAGGAATCGATTCGATTAGGGCATTCAATTTAGGATTTACTTAAGGTTCAATTACTTCAATTTAGGGTTCAATTATGAATCAATTACTTCAATTTAGTGGTCGGTTGAATTGAATAAACAATACAAAGGGTTTCTTATCCTGATGTCATGCAATGGCCCATAATCTATGACCTTTCAGCGTCCCCATGATCTATATCGGTGTTACAGACTAACTACCGAAATGGTTTTCTTCCCTACCTCGTCAAGAATTAAGGAAAATTAGAGATAACAAGTTCAAGTTCTTCAATAAGCCAAGATCCATCTGAACAACAAAGTGAATGACATCATAAATAAAAGGAAAGAGATGCATGTAACCTAAATTGAAGACAAATTAACAAAAAAATTCAGATAATTTAGGGCAATTGACATACAAATCTCGAGGTGGGTACGACGGCGGCGGCGTTGGTGGTGCCGCGGCAGTGGTGAGTTTTATTGCGCGGCGACAGTGGAGGGCTTTGTGGCACGACCGCAGTGCAAGGCTTGGTGGCGCGGCGTCGGGTGGGGGACGGGAGTGTCGCCGGAGCTGGGTCGCCGTAGAGAAGGGTCGCCGGAGGTGAGAACGGCGGTGGGTGGGTGAGAGAAGAATTTTAGAGAGAAAGAAACCAGATCTGTTTTTAAATGGAGGATCTTTAGCGACGGAATAACACCGTCGCTAAAACTCCGTCGGTGAATGTCTTATTATAAAGACTTTTTGCGACAGAATTTTTAACGACGGTTTTATTCCGTTATTTAAATAATTTTAAAAAAAACTCAAAAATACTAATTTTATAAAAAATATTTAACGACGGTAATTCCGTCGCTAAAAGTCCGCCGTTAAAATTATGTCTGCAAATACTTTTACCGACGGTGTCTTCCGTCGGTAATAGTATTTTGCGACGGATTTTTAACGACGAGATATTCCGTCGCTTAAAGACATGTTTAGCGACGGAATACCTTCCGTCGCAAAATACATATTTTCTTGTGGTGATAGCGGTACGCTTTTGTGGCCAATAATTCTGCCCTTAGTGCCAAAGAATTAGGCTGAAACCAGTGTCCTCTCCTGAACAACAACGGAGACTTTAGCATCAACAGGGCTAGCAGCATCACATAAGACAAGGTCGCCAAATCTTGCGTTTTAGTGAGGGACCAAAGGAAAGGTCCCAGGGCCTTTCCCAAGGATAGGCCTCGCTATGTCCCTTCAACTCACCTCCCATAACTTCTACACTCCTATGATTAAAGTGTTTCTAGCAGTCTACCAGCCAAATCAAGGTTGAGTCCTCAAGACTTTCTCCATTATGTGAAGTCCATATAAACCTTTGGGCTTTGGCATTTGGGGTTAGGATAATTATCCTTTAGTAATACAAAAGGGTACTTCAAGGTTTCATATATCACACAAGGAAACAAGCCTTTCTTTTTTCCTAGTAAGCAGTGGTCACTAAAGTTACCCCCACAAATGTGAATCTCAAAGGGTCAAAATTTATAAATTCCTTGGAATTCGAATCACAGAGACATTAATTATGACTCTGTTTCGCAACATATATATATTTTTTTCAGTTTCCAAAAAAAAAAATTAAAGAGAAGCTTAATTTTTTTTTTTACAAAAACAAGTGGGTGTTTGACAACCCAGTTTTTTTTTTTGTTTTGTTTGTGTTTGATAACCCATTTTTATTTTGAGTTTTTTTTGTGGTGATTTGCGGTGGCAGTGGTGGGGCGTGGCTGGTGGCTGCCGGCTGTGGTCGCCGGAGGTTGCCGCCAGCGGTGGTGGCCGGAGTTGGCCGCCGGCAACTGCCGGTGGTGGTGGCCGGAGGTGGTCCCCGGCGGTCGGCGGTGGCTGCCGAAGGTGGCCACCGACCGCCGGCAATGGTCGCCGGAGGTTACTGCCGGCGGTGGTGCCAGAGGTGGTCGCTGGCGGCCGGCGGTGGCTGCGGGTGGTGGCCGAAGTTGGCCGCCAGCAACCGCCGGTGGTGGTGGCTGGAGGTGGCCGCCGGTGGTTGCCGGAGGTGGTTGGCGGTGGCTGTCAGCGGTGGGAGGGTGATGGTGGTGGTCTCAAAAAAAAAACCAAAACTGAAAAAAAAAAAAAACTCATCCACCAATTGCAACAATGATCATGATGCTTTCATATGGACGTCGAATGAAGCTAATAGCTTAATATTGTTCACTACATGCCGCTTTCTTTAACTTTTGAGTACATAAGTTTTGGGTATCCTAATCTTGGGTTTACATAATGTTAATTGAATACTTGAAAAGTCGATAAGGCTCATGTTCTGGGGATATACCCAAGAATCCAAAAAATTTCTTACTTTAATCTTTTCTTTCATCCTTAGGTTGGAATTAATTCAATTTCCATACCAAATTAATTGGTCTAGTTTGTTGGTTTGTGTGGTGCTTTTTGTGATTTAAGGGGTGGAGGGATATGGCGACGATGGCTAGTCTGTTGGTGGGCGACAGAGTTGGCATGGGGTTGATAGCCGTTGAGCGACGATGACAGTTATGTGTGGTGGTTTCCTGTGTTTGTGGTGTTGAGTGGATGGTGGTGATGGCTGGGTGACGCAGTGGTGTGTGGATGGTTGATGGGTGGGTGACGCTATGGTGGCAGTTGGATGATGCAGTGGCAAGGGATGATGCTGATGCGTTGTTGACGAGGCTAGTAGAGGCTGACGTGGTGGTGTCTAGTAGAGGCTGGACGTGGTGGTGCTGAGTGTGAATCTGTCGTGAAGAAAGGTGCATGTGGTGAAGGCGGTGGAGATCTAGGGATCTCGTCATTCCAGTGGTGGTCACGGTCTAGGATGTCGATGTCGTGCCGCGCGGTGTTGCGGTTGTGGGGTTGTTTCAGAGGAAGAGGGGAGTTAAAGGCATGGCATTTGAAAACAGATAAGCTTTCAAGCTAAGGGCAATAAAGCCATTTTCTTAAAATTGTTAGGTATTTTAGATTTCTATTTGGTCAACGGACATAAGTGCTATTTGTGAAAACTAATGGACACGTCTGTAATTTTACCCCAACCTCAGGAATATAAGTGTATTTAACCCTTAATTTCTTAATTGGATAGTATGGAGTATCCAATTAAGACTAACGGGCTGTTTGATAAAACTGAAATTTTAAGTACTGAAAAAGTTAAGCGCTGAATTCGTAAAACTGAAAACTTTAAGCAAATGAATTTTTATTGAAAAGTAAGTTAACATGTTTGGTAAACCAAAAGCAAATGTCTAAAAATTGTTCCAATTACAATTTTTTCCATTTAACCAAATTTATGCATATACTTATGTACTTTATAAATTTCTTTGTCTGGCCGAAATGGTGGTGGTGGTGGCAGTAGCAGAAAAGTGTCACCGGTGGCATTAGTGGTGTGTAAAGATGTGGTGTTTATAATTGTAGTGGTAGCAATAGGCAGCGGCATGCCAGTCATGACAATAGTTGTAGTGTGGTGGATATTTATATTTTTTTACGGACATAGACGTGGTGACGGCTACGATTGTGTGGTGGAGGTGGCGGTATGGTGGTAGTGGTAGTGGCTAGGTCATGGTAATTATGGTGGTGGTAGCAAAAAAGAATAATGGTTGTGGTGGGTGTAGTATGATGGAGGCAGTGACGCCAGCAAATTAACTCAAACAGCATCATGGTAGTAATTATTCTTTTTTTTAATTATTGTAAAATTATGTTAAAAAAAACTTCTAACCATCTCACTTCGAATTAAGTGATAAGCATTTAGTAAGTCCACCTTGACTTAAAACTTTAGTCTAATTTTGGTAAGAATTAATTTTTTAAGTGATACACGTTAGGCGTTATCAAACTTAATTGAAAATCATTGAAAATTTTAATTTTTAAGTGCTTAATTGTGTTATAAACATACCGTAAGTGTTGGCTCCAATGTTTAAAGTGAAGAAGTCAAGGAAGTGAGTAAACTCGGTCAATCCCTTGGAGTTAATATAAGATTGATTATGTAAACTTTTATAACTACGTACAACATGAAGGCCACATTTGACGCGGTTTTTTTTTTTTTCTTTTTTTTTTCAGTTTTGAAAATTTAAAAAAAAAAAGTGTTTTTGGTTCCCATTTTTTTTTCCTTCTCCAATTTAAAAAATCAGTTTTTAAACTGAAGAGTAAAAAAAAAAAACTCCAAAAACTGGTTTTTTTTTCACTTTTGGTTTTTTTTTTTTTGAGACCACCACCCTCCCACCGCCGGCAGTCCACCGCCGGCAGCCACCTCAGGCGACCACCGCCGGAGACTGCCGGCAGCCACCTCCGGCCGCCGGCCACCACCGTCGACCACCGCTACGCCCCACCACCGCCACCGCAAACCACCACAAAAAAAGTCAAAATAAAAAGGGTTACCAAACACCCAAAAAAAAAGGGTTATCAAACACCCACTTATTTTTGTAAAAAAAAAAAAAATTAAATTACTCTTTAAAAACTGAAAACCAAAAAAAAAATATTTCAAACGAACCTGAAGTCTATGAGAGAGTACACTCATTATAACATTAACATATATAATGTGATGTAACAAAATATGCAGAAGTTGCTCAAATGAAGAGCTAATTAGTTGGATGCGACTACCCGAGTAATTGGGAGGACTGAGTGTAGACATTTTTCTTTTTTCTTTTTTAGAATTAATGAAATATATACCATCAGAAAATAAACGAGACTAACATTCCTAGCCTTGGGATTACACATCCATACAATGCTAATAACGGATGACAACCCCATCCAATAGATAGTGCCAAAAAAGAAAGAGAAATAAACCACAAAATTAAAGTAGACAAACGACAAAGAAGAACTATTTTGTTTTTTGTTTTTTTTATGGAGATACAATAAACAACTAAACCTACAAAACAAATAAACCTTTTTTTTCGGGGATAAGTAAAAAAAACTAGCTAATTACTAAAAAACAACCTAATAAAACAAGATAATTACTAACTACAACAAGATAAAATCAAAATAAAGAGCTAATTAAAATTAAAAACACACAACACACCACCACACTGCCAGCCATCACCCCGAGAAACAAACACGTTCCCAACGATGCATCATTGCCTCAAGCCTCGTGCACCATGCTGGCGCCGAAATCCCGGCATTTTCCGGGCATCTCACCACTACCGAGTCCCGGTGTACCCCAAACAGCAACCACTCGATCCCAAACCAAAGTGACCAGCCAAAATCGAGAAAGATACCAGAACCGCGCCAGAATCTCTGTCTTCAATGTAGCCCACCAACTCGGTAGACCACTGTCAACCACCTATGGCTACCACTGTCGTCTCAGCTTTCCCCAAAAACCTAAATCAAAACTACCAAGGCCCAGATATAGTTCTGCCACCAATTACAACCAGCGACCTTTCTAGGGTAAGGGGAAGGGGGATGAACTAGCGGAGGGGGAGTAAAAAGCCCTAGCAGAAAAACCCTAGCCTAGACTCTCTAATCTATCTCAAAACCATGGAATCTCAACATCCGAAACCCCGACCACGAGAAAACCTGCAGCACACGATGGAAAACAGGGAAGACAACCAATAAGGAACAATCCGATGGCTAAATACCCTCGCTACTTCGGCCACCATAACCCCACCATGGAGCACCCATGGACCTCAACAGTTCACCCCGCTTCCATCGCCAACCAACGACTGACGCCGAAAATATGGAAGACAAATAGACTACCCAAAAGAGACCCATCGCAGCGACGACTCCTGCTAGTTTACTGGAGAAACCGCGACCCATAATAAGCCCTAAACTGACACCTAGGCTAGCGATCTTCTCTACCACGTGCCGGGTTTCCCGGCGGTGGGGGGGGGGTGGAGTTTGGCAGGGAGATAGGTTTATTCTGGGTTATATCGCCTCTCTCAGAGATAGGTTTATTCTGGAGCAGCTATTTCGATCAATAGAGCCGAGTGTTAGACATGTTCAATTCATGAATATGGCCACAAATTAGGGACTAAAAAAACTTAGCTAACTAGTCGTATTTGAAAAGCATATAGGAATCATACTTGTTAATGTAATGCATGTTTTGAAGTAGTTGTACCTTTTAATTTTTTTTAACTGAAATTATTTAAGCAAGAAGACATACACGCTTTTTCGGGGGCCGCCAAATACATTTGTTCATCTTCCTTCTCTTAATCTATCAAAGACCTCGTGACAAAATCGATCATAGGTCTAGCTGACTCTTGACACAACTCTGTTTTGAGATATATGGATCATTAGGAGCTCAGAGTTTCCTCCCATGATGAGCCTGCGTGGTCAAGTGAAAAATGTCTAAATGGCACGGCTAACAGGAATAACTGCCCCACAACGCTAAGACTACTTACTTGGACCTCCTCCTCCAAAATTTTGAGGTTTTGTCTTTGTACCATGTTGTTTACGTTCTATTGTACCATTCACTTTAGCTTTATATTTTTGTAAAAATAGTTTCCTTACTGTCTTCAAAAAGATAAATAGAGCTTCTCATGCTGCCTTATTATATATTAATTGCTAGAAGGATAATAATGACCACCTAAATGTCTTTTTAGACACAAAAATTTCAGACCAAGATTTGTTGACTCCGTCGATGCGACGAAACAATTAAGGCAGGCACAAGGGTTTGCCATGCATATGCTGCCACTTTTCATCAGCAGCCTGGTGAAAACCACGTGGAGGTCCACGTGCCTCCACGTGGATGCCACGTGGGAGTAGCTATTAGCAGCCCACCACGAGGCACCTTACCATGGGCTGACTACGAAGCCAAACCCCCCAAAAGACCCACTGGAAGCGACTTGAACCGGCTCCGCAGGCTTTAGTTGTGCCCATAACCCGGCTTACATCATGGAAATATCCAAAGGACAAAAACACCACCACTCCCATCCAAAAATGAAACAAACAAAATAAGAAAAAAAAATTGAAGAAGAAAAGGACAAGTTCTACACAAACTTTCAAACAAAGGTCAGAATTGCAGATGTGTTACCATGGTTTCACAAAGAATTTCATGAAACCGTTCTAAGGAGTGACATGTGCCCAATCTTTTTGGATGTACTTACCAAATTTTCTAATTATTATTAGTTGTTTCTCTCTGGAAACAAGTGAGAAATCAATTGGGATGTGGATGCAAGTTCAATAGTTCCCAAAAAGTTCTTCATCTTTCAAAAGAGGACTCCAGAAAAAATCCACAAGAATAAATATGCTAGTTAATTAATTTCATAGTATATCTCAGATTTTTTTATTTTTTTAACACATAAAAGTTCCTTGTAACGATCCTAATTTTCTTCTTCTATTGTGGTCAGGAGCAAGGTTGGAATTATTTCGTGGGGTGCGGGAGGGGCAAATTTTTGTTGACCAAAAAAATTTGTTCTATATATTATCTACAACTACATTTTATCTTTCTTGCCGACATGAAATATAATCCCAATTTTTTTTTTTTTTCCCTATCCAATCCACAAAGCATTACAAGAGGAGATGCATGTGACTCATATGCACATAAAGCGTACCTGTATAGTTATGAAACATGTAATGTCGGTACATAACCCTTTAGTGATTTCATGACCTTGAACCTCGTCTCTCGAACCTCACCCCCTTTGCTCATGTATGCCTAATCCCAGTTCAGACCTCGTTCTATCTGTCGTCACTCATCTCTCTAAGAACATGCATTCTTGTATGTCATGCACGATACTAGCCAGTACGTATAAGCTCACACGCGAGATTTCTGCCACATCATGAAAGGGACCATCAGCACCTAGCACCTGTGGTTTCAACTTTGCGATTAGGCAGCCAATTTTCCAATTTGTGGAATCAGTTCTTCATCCATCAAAATTTCTAGGCGAGGTACTAATAAATTGAAATATCATCAGGGGTCCCGTGCATGGCGCATGATTTATTCGGTTAACGCGTTAACGAAACTGCTAAAATGCTATAAAAGATCGATCTGTTGAAGGACCAATTTGATAGAAAGAAACCAAGTGATTACCAAACCAAACTTTAGGGTCGAATAAGTAATTACCCTGTATGCTATGATGTCTCGAGGTTCTTAAGTTTTAGGGTAGAAATATTCTGGACCGTGACCAATCAAATATAAAAGGCAGAGACACCAAAAGCCCGTCCTACCTCTGATCCCATGACAAACTGACTCACCTCACCATTCACTACCTACAAAACAAGACAGTGGCCTCACCTGCATGCAATTCTGCATTTAGTCATACAAAAAACCAAAACCAAAAACAACAAAGACTTTAATTTGCATGCTGTGGGTAACGTCGAGCTGCCACATACATCCCTCTGCATGCTAACCCCTAATTACTAAGCAGCCACGCATGTCTTCCCCCATACACCCCCTCACACCATCCTCGTCATCCCCTCCATCAAAACCGCCTTATATATCTGCACCCCACCACTGCTCGCATTTCATCAAACACTCTTCTCGTGTCCCCCTTCACCTGAAAACACCACACACCCGGCCCTCTGCGCATCCATATCCGAAACATGGGCAGCATCTGCACCGAACAGCAGCAGCACAAGTTCCACCCTTCCCACCACCTCTACTTCTCCAAGAAGCCCTTCCGCGAGATCGACATCCCGCCGCGCAAGCTCCTCACCCGCCGTGCGATGCCTGAAACGGCCGATGTGTATGTGGAGTCGCCAAGATCTGAAGAGACCCTCCACCAGAGGTACCTGCCGTACAACAACCCGGTGGATGATGATGATGATGATGACGGCGACCCTTACTCGTCGGATCACTTTCGGATGTTTGAGTTCAAGGTGCGGCGGTGCACGCGTAGCCGGAGCCACGACTGGACCGACTGTCCCTTCGCGCATCCAGGCGAGAAGGCTCGCCGGAGGGACCCCAGGAGGTACCATTACTCCGGTACCGTCTGCTCGGACTTCCGCCGCGGGAGCTGTGCTCGCGGCGAGAACTGCGAGTTTGCGCACGGGGTGTTCGAGTGCTGGTTGCACCCGGCCCGGTACCGTACCGAGGCGTGCAAGGACGGGAAGAATTGTAAGAGGAAGGTCTGTTTCTTCGCCCATACGCCTAGGCAGCTTCGGATTTTGGATGCCTCTTCTTCTCCGGTGAACTCTCCTCCTTCCTCGGAGCCAAAGTATCGGAATACGAGCCATTGTTGCGCTTACTGTAACTGTGTTACCGATTCTCCTACTTCAACCTTGATGGGTATGTCTCATTTGTCACCGCCGCTGTCCCCGCCTCTATCGCCGGTTAAATCCCGGCCTATGAGCGGGTTTTCCCCTATTTCTCGATTTGGTGATCGGTTGAATAGGTTAGGTGGAGGTAGTGGTTGTAATAGTGGTGGGGGGTTGAGTTATAAAGAGGCATTAACTGAGTTGATGAGCTCTTTGGAGGCAATGAACGTGAATGATGGTTCTAGTAATGGAGATATGTCATGGATGGATGGTAGTTTTGGTTGTGATGATCAGCATCAGTTCGTTCTGTCTCCTTCAACTCCAAATGTTTCAGCTGGGATCTCTTTTACTCGAAACCCTTTAACTGGCAATTATTCAAGCAGGAGGACTCTTTTAATGGATGAAAAGTCCAATGACAGTGGGTTTGCGGGTCCCGATTTGGGGTGGGTCAATGATCTTCTCACGTAGATCTTTGGTCTCAATGGTGGCAGTGTTGATGATGATGATGATAAAATATTTACAAAGTCGATGAATAATTTGTAGATATTGTTTGCAGACCATCCATATGTATACGAAGAGTGTATACGTATGTGATGGGAGGTTGTGATTATTTTTACTCTGCTTTATTCCTTTGCGAGTCGATTTGGTTGTAATTTGAGCCTGAGAGATGTTATGTATTGGATTGAGAGTTGTAACGAAGTTCCTGTACTCTGATTTAACTGCTTTAGTTATTCATCTCTGAGATAATAAACTCTTGAATCCCAGTCTGTTTTTCTTAAATGGGTTGGCATCTGTTAATTTGGGTCGAGCAATCCATTTTTGACATTGAATCTCGAGGATGAATGACTGTTTCTTTAGCTGCATACGTTTTGTTTGAGCTGCATGCAAATAGCGGCAGCTTGGGATGCGAGGATCTCTCGTTTGACACTGAGACTCGGTCCACGATTTACTAGCTAGCTAGGGTGCTTACGTGACTCATCTGTTTGGAGAATTACATTACTGTCTGTCTCGTCTTCTCTTAGCCTCATTTAAATTGAATAACAGTATATTGCTAGTTAACTTGATTAAGCTTGATTATGTAAAAAGTAATTAATTCATGACTCTGCGTCTTTTTTAATTAATTATAACTTTTTCTTTTCAGATTATAATCAAGTTTGACATTACAAATATACTCTTAACACTATTAACCTGATATTGTAATCCAGATTTGAACATGTTACGAGATCCAAAGCTAGAATGTTGTTGCCTACTTCATCCTAAACCGAGACAACTCAAAATTCAAATACGGGTTTGCTTCATTAAACTTTACTATATGCTTTTGGCAATCATATTATAAGGTCTACACGATAACGTAAATAGGTGGCAGAAGGTTACGTGGCAAACATGCAAAGGCGTAAGCGGGAGCTCAGGGATGGTGGCTCTGGCAAGGCAACCTGCTTGCTAGCTAGATCGAGCTGCCAGACAACATTTTTACCTCAATATTATCATTATTTCTTGAGTTCAATATCTTGATGTTTACATGTAGTAAGAAAAGATGTCATAAAATCCTAGATAGGGTCAATCATGCCAAGTGAGGAAAAGTTTTGTATCAAAAGATATGCCAACAATGGAGGAGACAAAAAGTTTAAACGTACTTGAGGGAGATCTATTAACGATGAATCTCGTTCATCCTTTGCATGATACCATTTTTTCACCATCAAAAACTTGAAGAATAAAAGCTCACTAATTAATCAAAGCACTTCCGATTTGCAGCCATAGTGTATTGTCACAGTGTCATAGTATGGACGATCATTGTAGGGGTGTGCATGAAAATATAGGCGTTACACTGCACAACAGTCGTGATGTTAATGTCACAGCTTAATGCACTGGACTTTGCACCGATCATATAACATTGCTCAAACACTGGCGGATCTATTGAATTAGCGTCTAAGGACCTCATTTGAGTATAATCAGCAGTATTTACATGAGAATGTCCATCGGTCTGTGACAGTATGAACCTATATATCTTCTTCTCAAATTTGTTCCATGACTACGAATGCACCAAATATCAGAAAGCCAAGATTAACAAACTTTACGTGGTCAGGTTGTACCATTTATAATTAAGATGATAAGGGAGAAGACCAAAGTCTATTCTTTGAGTAATCTTATCCATAAACCTTCAAATTTACATAATTTAGATTCTTCAAACAAATCATCGACTCTATATGCATGCTTATATTTATCAGGGAGTACATTGTTCGAACTGAAGTAAATATAAGACATCGCGGCATTATACCATCGGCGTGAAAGCTCTAATGTCAGAGACGACATGAAAGCCCATCTAACAATTCATAGGAGGAGGATTGAAGAGGGGAGAGAGCATTGTGACGGGCCCGCCCAATTGCTGGCCATGATCAAGGCATCCCGTGTAGTACAGTAGAGATGCAGATCCAAGCACAAAATGGCATGATCGTAACCACTTCTATGAGACCCTAGCGTCTCACATTTGTGTGCACCATCTTTTGGTGTTCCCTGTTGGACAGCAAGGGTTGCAGGACAAGGACCATAAGGGCCTGTTTGGAGTGATCCCTATCTACATCTTCGGTAGGGCTTCTTGCCAGTTGCTGGGTTAGGTGGATAATTGTCACGGTTTCACAAGAAATGGTGTGGGGATGGGGAGCAACCCATGCCAAGGTGACATCTGCTAGAGGGGTCCTCCACATGCCTTCCCAATGACTCACTGACCTGCCCTGCTCCCTGTAAATTGCTCACGACTTCCTTTTCTACTTGAAAAATGAATTGAATCCTATTCATGGGACAAGAGGAGGCACATGCTTGTGTTGCCTGTGGGCTGTCATTCGCCTCGCCTCAGTAATGGCTCACACCTTTAAATTTTGAGTACAGATATACACGGAAGAAAAAATTAGTGGGACCTCTTTATTTGATACGGACACTTGTGAAATCCTCCATTAGATCTTAGAATACAAATTCTGAGGTCCTATTAGCATGTGCTTTAAAACCCACTTCTAAGAGAAGTACTACTTTTTTATATTTATCCATCTGCGTTAAATATGTATAAAAGAGAATGGACTTTCTGGTACTCCGTATAACACTATTTTTGGTGTTACATTACAACTCATCATGCTACATACAAGTCATGTCCACCATATATAATTTTAATTTATGGATAATTGCGTAAAATACCCCTGTGGTTTGGGGTAGTTGCAAAAAGACCCATGTTGTTACAAAAATTGCAAAGACCTCCCTCTAGCACGTATTTTGTTGCAACCGTTAGAAAAATCATCTAAATTAACGGAGCGTGCTCTTCACGCTCTTGAAAAATGTGTGTAATAAAAAGTTTATAGATTAAAAAAACTAAAGTACCCTCCCTATTTTTCTCTCTCAAACAAATCTCAATTCCACCAAAACTTAACCCTAGCTGCCACCCTCACCACCACCACCCCAGTCGGCCACCTGCGCCACCCACAACCGACACCGCCGCCACCGCCCCAGTCTTGTGCGCCTAGCAGCCGCCAGCCCCGTCACCGTGCGCCGCCAGTGTAAACCTCTTCACAATCCCGCCTCTACCACCCCGTCTGTCACTTGCGCCACCCACAGCCAGTGCCACCATATGCCTCATTCAATCTCGTCGTCGCCAACTGCTGCACATAATCCCATCACCGCCAACAGCCCACCCGACCCCACCTCCACCATCACCGTCGAATGCCGCAACTGCCAACACTGCCTAGTCCCGCTACAGCCATCAAACCCAAACCAATCGCACAACAATTTGAACCCTAATTGAACCCCCAAACTTAGATCGAACCTTAATTAAACCCCCAAACTTAAATCGAACCCTAATCCTACTACAGCCACCAACAATTCGAATCCTAATCGCACAAACTAAAATCTAGGGTTTCAAATTGCAATCTACAATTGAAACCCTAGATCTGAGATTGTGCAATTCGGGTAAATAATCAACATCTTGTGCCGCCGCCAGTCCCATCGATTCCCATTTGCGCCGCCGCGGGCCAGCCATTGATCCAAGGCGGCTGGCCTTCGTGCACTTTTTTTCTGTCCAGACCTAAGGGATCTTGTGAAGAAGGAGGAGGAAAATAAGATAATCGTGGCCATTCAGGAGAAGAAAGCGTGCCATTCTCATTTATATAGAGGGGCAATTTAGACATTTTCACCATTCTGTTACGAAAATTTTACGGTTCAGCACCTTTACAATTTCATGTGTCTATATGTAATTTTTGTAACAACATGTGCCTTTTTGTAACTATCCCAAACCATAGGAGTATTTTACGCAATTAACCCTTTAATTTCCTTAGTTACTCATCATGTTGACAAGAGTACAGACGATGAGGCTCTGCCAGGCAGGCGCCAATGACGACGTTGCAACGATGAGGCTCAACAGTCAACAGTCGACAACAGCCTTAATTTCTTGAATTTGAGGTAAGCTTGGCTAATTTCAAGCAAGTTGATTTAGTTTAATTCTAGAAATTCGTTGTTAGCCCTAGGGTTGTTTTATTGGTTTCATCCGTATTTACATTTTAGTTTAATTTCAGTAATTGATTCTATAGAAACATGTTTGGTTAATTTGCTTTGCTAATTCTCAATTGGTGATTATTTAGCTTTGTTAGAAGAGTTTGCGTTGATTATATCACATAAATTATTGGTGATTTGGTGGAACATCTTAATTATTTGATTAATTTGCTTTGTTAAATTTTAATTGGCTAATTGGGAGTCTAATTTTTAATTTGGTGAATAAATTGTTTATAAATGTATTGGAATGTGGCGTTGAGCTTGAGCTTTTTTGGCTATTTAATTTTAGAATTGGGAGGTTGAAAATGTACTATTTTGTTGGAATTTGATGTTGTGTTGAGATTGGGAGGTGGAGTTTGAGTTCGGGAAGTTGATCTTGGAATGTGATTTGTGTTGTACTTGTAAAGAGTATTTAATAGTTGTCGTGAAACTTAATAATGTCTTTTGTATGCTTGTTTAGTGCATTCTGTTTTTTGTCTATTTTTTTACTAATAATTTTTTTGATAAATTCCATATATTTTTTGCACCCCCTGAAAAAAATTCCTGGTTCCGCCACTGTTTGTTAGATCAGTATTTTCCTACATAGATCTGGCCTTTTAAAGCTTAAGTGGAGCAATTTGTACCAGCTGCATTTTGTTTTCCCCGGAAGTACTTCAATCTCAAACTCTGGCCATGCATTCATCTTGTGAGGAATTTATGGTATCTATCGTCCATTATAATTTTAAAAGCACGATTAGTGAGGTAGAGTGCAATGTCCATAATCTCTTCCCCTTTGCTTGTTATTGATCTATCTTATACACGCCTGCTATTTCTTGCTATCGAAAAGTATATTTATTGATAATTGAAGCATACTTAAATAATTCGTTCATCATTGCCTGTCTTGGATCAACTTAACTGTTACTGTACTATATTTTGAGTAATCTAAATTAATCATGCAATTTATAGCTCAAATTAGTGCAATTATTATTCAATTTAGATTTGTAGCAGCATGTTGTTTCCGGATTTTCATATCTTGGTTACAGAAAAGGTGGTTGAAAATTGTTTCAAGCTTAGTCATCACCTTCACCTTTTGTAATTTCAGTAATCCTTTGATTAATACTCAAAGCACGTCAAAAGCAATCCACATAGTATTTTTGAGTATTGCTTGTACCTATTGTTGGCTGATAATTGCATAAGTTTAATTATGTTTCTATAGGCTGATATGTGGGGTTGCAGATTTATGTATGGACATTGCTAGAAATTACTTTTTTTTATATAAATTTACATTGGTTGTTTCAATGAATTTGTTAATTAAATTCTTTTGTTTCATGCAGCGTGGGCTTATGCCTAAAGTTGATGAATTCGTATGTAAGAAGACGTAAGAGCGAGAAGGAAAATGGGCTTATGAGGTGCAAGAGTGCCAAGACATTTCGGCTTACTCCATCTTCTACGTCTATACACGTAGGAATGAGAAAGAATGGTGATTGCATAGGGAAGAATCCCTTGGTTATTGGCGATGACGATGGTTACGAGTATCGTACAGACGGAACAACTTCATGAGGTCATACATCAAGTCAATGAAGAAATCAGGGCAAATATAGCAGTAAATAAATAAGTTTATGTAGTGTATTGTATTTTTAGTTCCTACTATTAGTTAAGGGAGTGTTATCCATCATTATTTTAGTTGAATAAACTTGTGAAACTTATACTTTATTTAATTGTACGTGCTTTGTAATGTATGAAATTTGGTTTTGCCATTGCAATAACAGCTTTTTGTTTGATCCCATGAGTTCGGGTTGATAATGTAATGATTATGATTACCGATTTTACCAAATCAAATGATAAATTTGTTATAAAAAGAATAAAATACAAAAAAATTAGCGACCGCAAAAATTAAATGCTAACAAAAGATTAGCGACCGCTACAGTAGTTGTTAATCTAGTCAACCCGGTCTCTAATTCAAAAATAATTAATTGTCAAAAGAGATTTAGCGACTGCTGTGGTGGTCGCTAAATTGGTCAACGCAATAGCTAACTTTAGCGACCGCAAAGTTTTTGCAGTCGCTAAAATTTAGCGACCTGACCTATTGCAACCGCTTTGGCGACCGCCATTTTCGGTCGCTAAACGGGATTAGCAACCGCAAAACTCCATTTAGCGACCGCGACCGACGGTCGCTAAAGGCTCTGTTTCTTATAGTGCCTTCATTAAAGTGGTCTTTTTTTTTACGCACTAGATCTTCAGCTGTCATTGGATGGTTACCATCATTTTTTTGTGTTGGATAGTATTCTCGAATTTCATGTGCTTTCAGCCTTGCTCGGATTTTGTCATTTTCAGCCTTTTTGTCTATCCTAATGATGAAGCTGAATTCTTTCCCTTCCATTTTCTCAAGGTTCTTTCCATTTTACGTGTAAATTTTAGTGTTAGACGTCGTTCTTGCCTAATTTTTTACAAGGCATATAGTTATGAATTTATGTACCTTCTTTTATTATATCAATTTTGAAACTGGACATCCAAAAATCATTGCATCAACAATATTTCTGTTAAAATAAATAAATATTCTCAATTTTCCTAATTTACATTGATTCATAAGATATTGGAAGTTTGCATTTCTCATTCTTACAAACCCGTCCTTTTTCTGTGATTGTAACTTTCTTACAGCATTTTTTACATGATTCTTCTTTATACTCAATAGTCAGTAATCTCGCTTTAAAGAGCAGTACAATTTCTTTATAAAGTTGTTGTTTATTTGTGCTGTATTTAAGCCTTTTTTCATTTTTATGCATACTAACCTTGTTCTTCATTTTTTCTGCTTTTGTTTTTTCAACGATTTTTTGTTTCTAAACTGATTTTTCACATATTTCAATTTTTTTGTTTTGTTTTAATTTTTCAGTTTTACAATTATTTAATTATTTACTAACCCAAAAAATGCAAGAAAAAAAATATATCACAGTTCTCATCACCCATATTTAGAGAACATTCATTATCCAATATTTATTTCATTTTAACCAAATTAGAAAGGGAGTAATAAAGGGATTTCTTTATTTTATTTTTCTTTGAGACTTTTTATTTCCCAATGTTTTGAACATGTTCATTATCCAATGTTCATTTAATTTTAACCAAATTTAAAGAGGAGTAATTAACAGAAATGATTGTTATAATTGTTATTGCAGTAATTAACAAAGGACATAATTATCCAGAAATGATTTACATCATTCGTACTTTTGTGGGTAGCGCGCGCGCGCACACACACACACACATATATATAGGGAGCTGATCCATTGATAGCGCTAGCAAAATAGGACATCTTGCTAGCGCGATCTGGCCGTCCATCCCTTCGGGATGGACGGCCCAGATCCTTTTTTTTTGCGGCGCTGTCAGTCGTCCGCTACATAGTGTAGCGGACGGACCTTTTTACCATCTTGCCCCCGCTCACCCGTCCGCTACACTGTGTAGCGGACGACATTCTTGGGCCCACATCCTACGCCAAAAAGTCATCCGCTACACTGTCTAGCGGACGACTGTCACAACTGACACAATTCACAATTCTGACACAAGTTGTCGGCAATGCTCTCCACTACACAGTATCGCGAACAGTATTGCCCATCCCCAAAACCTACTCAATTTTCTTTCAGCACAATTTTCTTCTCCTTCGGACTCGCTTCCATTTTCAGCTGCCTTCAAGCTTCGAGTAACACTTGCTTCAAGCTTCGCTCAAGCAAGGTAAGTTTGCTTCAAGTTTTCTTGATGTTCTAGAAATTTGTCACTGTATTCATCAATTTGTGATTTTATACTCTAGATTTTTGTGATGTTCTAGACATGATGTTCATCAAAAAGGTATAATTTGTTAACTTTATATTTAATTCATTATAGTTTAATTCGATTTTTTAGCATGATGAATTCGTCTATTTATCTTACTAATTTAAATTTGTTATGTTCAATAAATTAATAATTGTTAATTTGGAGACACTTTTGAGATTATGCATACGGTATGTTTGTCATCCTAAATTGGTCTATTCGCCAAGGTATTTCTACACAGGTCTTGTTTCACAATGTCTGATTTCGTGTCGAGCTCCAACGTCCCCGTAGATGCTAGTGATCCGTATCTAGGACGAACATTTGCTACGTTGGAAGAAGCTGAAGAATGTTTTCGACCGTATTCATTGAGGGTTGGTTTTGGCATTAGAATAAAGACCACAAGAACAAGCAACGTAACAAAAAGGATATGCTCTCGCTTAGACGAGTGTCATAGGGGCAGAAACCCATTGCAAAATGAGGCACGCGTAGGCAATGATGACAGTGATGACGAAATAGGATATCCGCGTATAAGACGGGACTACTTTGAGCGCACAAATTGCCAGGTCAAGATGTTCGTAAGCTACAAACCCAATCAAGACCATTGGCTTATTACCAGCCTGGAACTGGCACACAATCACCCGTTAGTAACCCCTTCTAAGGTGAGTCAGATGCATCAACACAAGAGCCCATCGTCGACCAGTTGGAAGCAGCTTCAGTCACCAATGCGGTTGACACCGAGCCTACAATGTATAGCGGACGGCGCAGGAGATTTAAAAAAATTGTCTCTACCTGGTCCGCTACATTGTATAGCGGACGGCACAGCAGAAAGCTCCACCCAACAACACTTAGAAAAATTCTCTACCTACATTAGTCCGCTACATTGTATAGCGGACGGCGCAGCAGAAATCCGCTACATTGTATAGCGGACGGCGCAGCAGAAACCTCCACCCAACAACACTTAGAAAATTGTCTTTACCTGGTCCGCTACATTGTATAGCGGACGGCGCAGCAGAAAGACTAAACTTCACTACTTAGAAAATTTTTGCACCATTTCGTTTTCCACCTTTCAATCATTCCCAATGAGAGCCAAAAAACCAACAACTGAAATCAATCAATCAGTAATCGACAACAGAAATCAACACAAATCAAATCACACCAATGAATCACGGTTTATTAAAAAATATTCAGTTATGATACAATTTCAACTGGGGTCCTCATGTTGGGGCGGATTCTCGTCATTAGCCGGATTTTCTACAAGCCTAACCGCTCTAGGCCGGCCTTTCATAATTTGCCAAACTATTCTATATCTATAGGCTTCAACTTCTGCTTGGCTCCAGACGGCCGCCTTGAGGCTCTCAGAGCGACAAATGAAATCCATGTACATGCAAAGGAAGACACCGCAGTCCGAAGTGTTACGTTGCTTAGGCCTCCTTTTCTTCAATCGTCTATCGATTTTTGGCCGCGCCGGTACAGGGTCACCACGGAAACCATTGACCATTGCACAAAAAATATTCTGCGAGAAACAGAAAATGGCGTAAGACACGAGTTAAAATTTATGGCAAGATAGAATCAGAGCATTATACAGCGATCGTAATATTACCAATGAGTCCAACTGGGCTCTGTACATCTACAGCACAGGCATACGGACGGTATCGTCGTGGAGACTGTCGATCACCGATACGCAAACCAAGTACCAGTGGCTTTACCCTAGAAATGGGATTAGAAACACATCGGCAACACTTGCGCTCACCGGACTATCCCTATTAAGATACGCTTGTAGGTTAGCGGACGGTCTCCACTGGGCCAACTTTTTCTTCCGCCTATGTTCGACCCACTCCCGCCATTCAGCCACTAGGATGCTATGAAAAAAGCCATCCAACAAAAAAATGGCCGGATAGGTCGGCTGCTGCCGACCCCTTTCCTTCAGAATCTCCACGTAGGTGGAGAGGACACCGTTGTCTAACCAACTCCCCGGAGCCAGGGAGGCCAGTTCTCCCCACGAGCAACTGTAATCCATGCCCTCCGGATGATCCACACTATACAACGCTTTGTCATGCCGGTAGTCGCTAAAATAACGCTCTCTGATTATCTGGCATTTATGCGGCTTTAGGGGCTTCAACGGATGCCCTTTGCGATATTGCCCTCGGGGGTCGACCGGGGGTATTGCACTCCTTCGGGGGGTCGACCGGGGGATATTGCACTCCTTCGGGGGGGTCAACGGGGGGGTATTGCCCGCCTTCGGCAATAGATGGTCCTGCCCACGGGACAATGGGCAGTGTCTCGGACAGACTGATGTTTCCGAAACCCCAGTCTTGCGTGACTTGACTCTGAGAGAGGGGTTAGGGTTTCGAATCCAATAGCAAAGAGAATGAGGGAGCACTGTAATCTTCCCACGGCACTTGAGCCTGGCCCATGGTGCTTGGCGGTCCCCAATCACCACCCATTTCTGGTACAGAGGGAAAACCATATCCCTGGCTCACTCCCGAAGTCTGTCCCGAGGGATCGGTGCATCCCTCGCTCACAGACGGCCGCTGCCACCCCGGATAACCCATTCCCGGGCTGACGCCTGAAGGCTGTCCCGATGCTTGCCACAAAAAATTCCCGCAGCCATACGCCAACGCTTCAGCCTGTTGGCAAACCTCCTCGCCCATGGCATCCACCAAATCCTTCCGCTCGCTCAACTTCTGGAAGAAGGCGAACGAGGCATTAACCTACATCCAGAGAGATAATAAATAAGTAACTTCGTACACACTTAGAATGATCAAGTTCAATTAGAAGCACTGGTTGGGCAACTTACCAGATTGTATGCCATGTGCTCATCGATCTGACCCCTAGGGTGGTACTTCTCCCCGCGTTCAAACCTTACTGGAGCTACTCTCCTCCGGGTGATGCGGTAGTACCACTCATTGTATTGTTCGATGCTGATGACGGGGTCAGGCTCCGACACAATGGCCGCCAGTGTGTCCTGCCAGGAATTCCAGACCTCAATTTCTCGTGCGCACAAGTCGTGCGCATTCGCCCTGCCAAACAGTCCGACACCCGGTGGGTTCCTGTTAAGCCTTATATCCGGCGCGCCGGCTGGCAACCCCTGCAGGCAGTCAAAATGGCGCATAGCGCGATCTGGCAGCTGCCACTCTGCAACCTCGAAGTGGATCAGGGGTGTGCGTTGCAACCCGGAGAGCGTGAAGACGAACGACTCTCCCACCCGTCGCGCCAAACGTTTGTACGGTGCCCATCGCATCTGGCCAGGAGATAAGGAGTCGAGCTCCCCCCGATAGTATGAAATGTTGTGATGGGGATCGTCTCTCCTCGGGTAGTGGCTGTCCTTCCGGCTGTACTCCCAGGCGCACAACCGAGGCCACACATTATCTATTCCGTCCCTACGCCTGGGTGCGCCGGTAGCAAGGTGTTCATAAGACCACACCTGAGAGCAAAGACATTAAATAAAGTATCGTCAACATTTATTGTCCATTCAACAAACAAAAAAAAAACAAAGAGCACGTAATGAAGAATTGTATGATATGCCTGCAATAGCGAGAGACATGCACATATCGCTTTGGAGTCGGGCCTCGTTGCCTTGTTCAATGCTCGGTACAGGTATGCAAGAGTTGCTGCACCCCAGGCATAATCCCCAATCTCAGCCAGGTTACCCAACAACGGTAAATATCTCACGCTGACCGTGTTCTTCGACGTCGTTGGGAATAATATTGCCCCCATCACCCACCAGAGGAAGGCTTGTGTGTACAGCACAAGGTCATGGCCCGTATAATTTTCTGGCAAAACCCGGTAGGTATCTACAAACCACTTCAACTTGATACCACCACTGCTAAATTGATCCTGGGGTATCGAAGTAAAGAAGTCCCTAGCGGTCCTCTTATCCGTTGCTTCGGATGGAGGAGCTATTACCGGCCGCCCCGTCACCGGTAACCCTAAGATGAACCCTACATCTTCTAGGATAATTGTCATCTCTCCGAGAGGTAAGTGAAACGTATTCGTTTCACTTCTCCACCTTTCAACAAGGGCACCTATTAAGTGCCGGTCAAGGTGTTGAAAGATCTGCCCATGCGTGAAAATCCCAAACCCAATCCCACGTAGTAATCTTTTCTGGGTTCTGTTCAATTTCCAGGCTTTGAAATTATCGCTTACTTCTACCGTGTTGACAAGTGTTCTTTCCTACGAATTAATAAATATTATTTAAGCAAAATAAACGATATACAACGTTCGCAACTGAAATACGTAAGCAAAATAAACGATATAAACGATAAAATAAGTATCTTACTCCACCATCCCATATGAGCGTACTGATATGGTTTGCTTGGTCATATAATACGGACGGATCTTCTGGTCCAGGGTTGAAATCCATTTTTTGCAACTGAAATAATGGAAAGAGGGCAAGGTTGGAAGCATAAACATTCCCAAACATACAACGCTAGCATATTCAGCGCTAGCATGTGATTAGATAATACGCAATACACACACACACACACATATATATATATATATATATACACATTGACAAACGCTAGCATAGTGCCGATCTACTTGCCAACGCCGCAAGATGAACTCTAGATTATGAACAAAGAAAGGATTGGTTTGTGAACTTACGTGATTGATGAGACGATTAAAGGATTTCTTGCAACGAAATTGCGCCGATCTACTTGCCAACGCCGTTAGTTTGATTGTGAGAAGAATGAATGAATAGAAGTTTAGAAGGATTGAATAAGGGTTTCGAAGTTAGGGGCTAGTCCGCTACACTGTGTTGCGGAAGCTACACTGTGTTACGGACTGATGTGACAACTGTCAGGGGAAAGTAGGTGATTTTACGGAAACAGTCGTCCACTAGACAGTGTAGCGGATGACTTTTTGGCGGACGATCTGGGCCCAAGAATGTCGTCCGCTACACCGTGTAGCGGACGGGTAAGCGGGGGCAAGATGGTAAAAAGGTCTGTCCGCTACACTATGTAGCGGACGACTGACAGCGCCACAAAAAAAAAGGATATGGGCCGTCCATCCCTTCGGGATGGACGGCCAGATCGCGCTAGCAAGATGTCCTATTTTGCTAGCGCTATCAATGGATCAGCTCCCATATATATATATATATATATATATATATATATATATATATATATATATATATATATATACACACATATGTACACATATGTACACATATGTGTACACATATGTGTACATATATGTGTACACATATATGTACATATATGTGTACATATATGTACACATATCTGTACATATGTGTACACATATGTACACATATATGTGTACATATATGTACACATATATGTAGATATATATACACATATATGTAGATATATATACATACGTATACATATATATATATATACATATATATATACATATATATACATATATATATGTACATATATATGTACATATATATACATATATATATACATATATATACATATATATACATATATATATGTATTGTAACCACACATTTCGTTTTTCAATATGTAAATATAGGTTTAGATTAAATTTATGACCTAATGTTTATTAAATGTATTATAAAGAAACTAATTTGGGAAGGGTAGGGTTGTCATTGGAATAACTAACGGAGGGCAAAACCGGCAATGATTACAAAATTAGTAATTAATAATAGTATTTATGAAAGGATAGGATTGTTATTGAAATGATTAACGAAGGGTAAAAAGGACATAAAATGATTTACAAGATTCATACTTTTATATGTAGTGTGTGTGTGTGTGTGTGTGTCTATATATATATATATATATATATATATATATATATATATATATATATATATATTGCTTTATATTGTTGGGATACTCATGAATATAAAGTGTCAATATTATTATTAATTTCAAGAGTTAGTATAAAATTACGAGATCATGCAAAAACCTTAATGTTTGTTTGGCATATTTAGACTAATATAATGAGCTTGAAAATAATTGGTGGTTCTTATTTATTTTGGCAGTAAGTGGGTCAACGGGAGTTTATTACCTTTAATAAGTTGAGATAATGATAAAATCATCTCACGTTGCGCTTACTAATTAAAATATTAATCAGCCCAATGGAAGATTCTATTTTGAATTTTAAGCGGAAAGAAAGGAAATAATAAGTTGCATGGGTTATTTTCTGCCCAAAGGTGATATAATTCATGCTCATCTTGCTCGTAATGATTTCCAAATTGCTACATGTGGAAAATCACTTGTATGTTGCTTGTAATGATTTCCACTTTGAAAAGAGCTTTGTGTATTTACCTTTTTCCTTACAAATAAATTATGTATCCCTCAATTTATTTTATTATTTCAAATGATCAACTAACAAATTTCATCATTTGAATTTTAGATACTAACGTGCATTATTATTGTTATTATTGAGTGTATAGTCCTGATGCAATCACTGACTATCTTTCCTCTGTTGAATCATTCAGCAGAACCCTTTTTAGAAAATGAAAAGAACATAGTAGCATAATTTTTGGAGTTATGGATTTGAATTATGCTTTACGAGTTGAAGCTCGTGCTGCCCTCACGGCTGAAAGCTCTACTGAGTAAAAGGCGGCTTATGAAAAGTGGGAGCGTTCCAACCTCACATCTTTAACGATTATGAAAGACTTCAGTACAAGTGCAATTCGCGGAGCTATTTCTGACTCGAAAAATGTTAAGATGTACATTTCTTATACTAAAGAACAATTTCGGGTCTTCCGAGGCATATGCTACTACTCTTATCACTAAAAATGGTTATACTCAAGTACACTAGATCTTGTGGTGTTCATGAGCATATTTTACAGAAATGGCTTCTCAACTAAAAGGCTTGCACATGGAAATCTTTGAGGGTTTTCTCCTTCACTTTATTATGACTTCCCTTCCTGCGGAGTTTGGTCCTTTTAAGATGAACTACAAAATGCAGAAAAGAGCAGTAAAATATGAGCAGGTTGATTTCCATGTGTGGCCAAGAAGAAGAGAGGCTACAATCCGAATAACCTGATGGTGCTCACATTGCCATAACTAGTCCATATAAAGGAAAAGGAAAGAAATTTGGCAAAATTCGTGTGCAAGGGTATAAAAGTGCTCCTATAACTATCAGTGAAAGGGCAAGCTCTTCTGGTACCAATAGTCCTCCCTGTCCCAAGTGCAACTTTTGTAGAGCTAAATGACATATATGGAAAGAATGTTAGAAATTCAGAATTAAAGTGGTTGAAAAAGAAAGGTAATTTATCTATTTGCATTTGTTACGAGTCTTATACAATTGATACTCCTTTATATACGTGGTGGGTTGACACAGGTGCAACTTTGCACATAACAAATTCATTACAGGGATTCCTTTCGATGAAGAAGCTAAACAAAGAGGATCATACTCTGCTAGTAAGAAATGGAAAGCAAACTCAAGTTGAAGCTATAGGAACTCTCCATTTATGAGAGTGGCTTCAATTTGGATTTAGTTGATACTGTTTGTGTTCCAAGTATGATTACAAACTTTATTTTGTTCTTAAACTTGACGCTTATGGATATTCGTTTAAGTTTGAAAATAAAGGCTTTTTCTTTTCCTTTACTCTAGAGTTATTGGTTCTGGTTTGTTGGAGAAAACCTCTACAAATTACATTTGAATGCTTCTTTTACTGAATCCTTAAAACCAATGAACGTGAACGACGTAGTTGCTAAAACTTGTGGTAAGAGAAAACGATGAAAATTATGCTAAACTGTGGCATGAACATTTAGGTCACATATCACGAGGCAGAACAGAACGCCTCATTAAGGATGTAATTCTTCATTCTTTAGATTTTTCAGATTTCGACGGATGTATTGAATGTATATTAAAGGAAATTTGTAAAAGGCAATAAACGTGGTGCCATTCAAAGTACGGGCTTTTAAAGGTTATCCACACTGACATTTATGAACATTTCCCTACACCCGGTATTAGTGGTCATAGATACTTTATCACCTTCATTGATGACTATTCTCGTTATAAATATGTTTACCTCATTCATGAAAAATCCTAATCACTTTCCATGTTTAAGACTTACATAGCCAAAGTTAAAAATCAACTCGACCTAAAGATTAAAGTAGTAAGATCTGAAAAAGGAGGAGAATATTATGGAAAATCCTCTGAAACGAGTCGTAATCCTGATCATTTTGCCTTGTTTTTGGAAGAATGTGACACTGTTACTCAGTATACAATGGCGGGTACACCCCAGCATAATAGTTTGTTGGAGAAAACCTCTACAAATTACATTTGAATGCTTCTTTTACTGAATCCTTAAAACCAATGAACGTGAACGACGTAGTTGCTAAAACTTGTGGTAAGAGAAAACGATGAAAATTATGCTAAACTGTGGCATGAACATTTAGGTCACATATCACAAGGCAGAACAGAACGCCTCATTAAGGATGTAATTCTTCATTCTTTAGATTTTTCAGATTTCGACGGATGTATTGAATGTATATTAAAGGAAATTTGTAAAAGGCAATAAACGTGGTGCCATTCAAAGATCTGAAAAAGGAGGAGAATATTATGGAAAATCCTCTGAAACGAGTCGTAATCCTGATCATTTTGCCTTGTTTTTGGAAGAATGTGACACTGTTACTCAGTATACAATGGCGGGTACACCCCAGCATAATAGTTTAGCTGAAAGGCAGAATCGTCTCCTTATGGATATGGTATGAAATATGATGTGCCAAAGCACTCTACCAGAATTTTTGTGGGTTGAAGCACTTAAAACAGCTGTGCATATTCTTAACAGGGTTCCCAATAAGCCTATGCCTAAAACAACTTTTGAATTGTTGACAGAGAGGAAACCAAGTTTAGGATATTTTCATGTGTAGGGTTGTTTAGCTGAAGCTAAAGTTTGCAATGTACAAACTAAGAAGCTTGATCCTAAGACCATAAGTTGTCATTTTATAGGTTATCATAAAAGGTCTAAGAGTTTCAGATTTTACTGTCCATCACATAACACTAGAATTGTTGAAAGTAGGCATGCAATATTTTTTGAAGATGCTGAGCATAGTGGGAGTAGTATACCAAGAATAATACACCTTGAGGAAATTTAGGATCATGTTCCTATTCCTGTTATCCAAAAGGTTGGTACACCATTATCTCATATGGTGAATATCGATGCACCTAAGGTAGTACCTAATGATGTGCCCCCTATTATGGATCCTACTCCCATTCTTGCTAACGAACAACCTCTTCAAAGGTCAGACATATATATTTAGAGAGAGGGGGGGACGATTATCTTTGATGACTATATTGTGTAACTAGATGAGGTGGACTATAATCTAGACATAGAAAATGATCCTACTTCCTTTGAAGAAGCTATTATGAGCGATCACTCAACTCAATGGCTTAAAGCCATGAAAGATGAGTTAGAGTCAATGAAAATAAATGAAGTTTGGGACCTTGTTAACTTGCTTGAAGGGACCAAATCTGTAGGATGTAAATGGGTCCATAAAACTAAGATAGATCCTAAAGGTAATGTCAAAAAATACAAGGTTGCACATTTCACTAAACATTTCATTCAAAGGGAGGAGATAAAATATAATGAAATATATTTGATGTAAAATGATTCATTTTGAATGTTCATGGCTTTAGTAGATTATTACGATTTAGAGCTGTATCAAATGGATGTAAAGACTATATTTCTTAATAGTGACTTGCATGAAAATGTCTATATGATACAACCACAAGGCTTTATAGTTAAAGGCAAGGTACACTTGAAATGTCAGTTGAAGAAATTCATATATGGATTAAACCAAGCCACTAGACAATGGTATCTTAAGTTCCATGATGTGATTAATAAATTTGGCTTTAAGAAAATGCAGTTGACCAATTTATACACCTAAAGATTAGTGGGAGTAAGTTTATCATTCTAGTTTTGTATGTAGATGACTATCTTACTTGCTAGTAGTGATATGCAAATGTTGCATGAGATCTAAATTTTTCTTTCTAAGATTTTTTATATGAAAGATCTTGGAGATGCCTCTTACGGGCGTTGGAATTCACCGAAATAGGTCTCGTGGAATATTAGGCTTGTCCCAAAGAGCTTGTATTGATAAGATTTTCAAAAGGTTCAATATGCATAATTGTGCCCCCACCGTTGTCCTTGTTGTTAAGGGTGACAAATTCAGTTTGTTACAATATCCTAGGAACTAACTAGAGCTAGACGAAATGGAGTGTATTCCCTATGACTCGGCAGTAAGGAATCTCATGTATGCTCAAGTCTATACTCGTTCCGATATAGCATATGTTGTTAGCATGCTTGGACGTTACCGAATAAATCCAGGAATGGGTCATCACAAAGTAGCCAAGAAAAAGTCATGCGCTACTTACAAGGTACTAATGATTTCATGCTTATCTATATAACTTTAAGGTTATTGGTCAGTTTGATTCAGATTATGAAAGGAATTTAGACACCCTTGATATTATTGATTAAATACCTTGTTGTGAGGGAAATAATTCAAAATCAAATGATGTCTATTCAGCATATCAGTACGATAGCTATATTAACGGTCCCATGACGAAAAGTTTACCACACAATATCTTTGAGAACATGTTGCTAGCATGGGCTTGGTTGATAGCTTTTCCTCATAGATGATGGGCTTTTGATTTAAGACATTTATTCACATGCTTACCTTATGTTTGGATTCTGGATATTATGGTTATGGTTTGTTACTTATCGTTAAAGTGTACATTTGAAGTATTTTGAAATAAACACTCACGCAAAGATCTCATGAACTTGTTTATATCATTATTTATTATGCAACGCTGTAGTTCATGTCTATTAAGCTCTTTAAATGTCATATTTAACAAAAGTTCTAAGATTGTAACCGAAGAAAGGTTTTGTGGCATTGAGAGACAAAGAGACTATCTTCGATTCAGCTTTTAATATTTTTGTTAAATATAGCCTAACTTACGGGATTTTTTTTTCACTTTCGCTATGTCAAAACTTATGAGGTTAACCTAAGTATAACCCTTGGTCAAATAGAAGAATGTTATCCAACTAGGTGTCCTAACATGTCATAATAATGTTAACTATTTATTTGACTTCGACATTAATTAATTAATTAAAATGGGTAAATAACATTCTGGGCCTATTTAATTTTAACATCCAATACACTAATTATTTATGGTAAATAGAGGCTTGTAAACCCTAATCTCTTAACTTTGATGGATGGCTGAGATTTGGCAAGTATAGGGTTGATCTCACTACTCTCTCTAAATAATTATCTATTTTTCTTGGAAGGTAAGACATTATAATTTTTTGCTACTCTTTTGCCTCCTAAACTAATAAAAAAATACACAAATCTATTTCATTATCAAGAATAGAAAAGAGTAGTGAAAATTAAATTTTTTTCATCGGAATAAAACTCGTGATAATTTATAACTTCTTTCGATTTCGGTAACTTCGAAACCCTATTGTTTTTATGTTTATGCTATTGTAAGATTATAATGGTCTTGATTATGATGTCAAGATGAATGAAAGAATGTGTGTGTGTGTACCAACCAATTAGGAAAAGATGGGTCACAATAGATTTGTTTTATGATACGTTTTCATATAGATAGTCATATGTATTTGGACTTCTTGACGACTTCCAGTTTTTGTTAATTTTCGGATTCAATTGGTTCAAAAATACGTCTTTATGTATTGATTTAAAACTTTTTAAATATTTGATACTTAAACTATAGTAGAGTCATATTTTAAAATTCAGATTTAACATTACTTAAACTTTATAACGAAAATATAAAGACACGAATAAATATGATCGAAATTACGAGAGACCAGTTCCACCCTGATTTATCAAATGATTAAACGTAACCCCACTCATATATATATATATATATATATATATATATATATATAGAATCACAACAAAGAAGGGGCATCGAAACAAGCGCGCTTGTACCAAAAAAAAAACAAACAAGCGCGTGTAAGGTGAGGTGAAGCGCTATCTACTCCACATATTTCGCGCCGACGAAAGCGTGGGGACCCCATTCAAAGCGGCCCCGACTGCACGACGGCTGGCAAAGGTCCCTGCGGGTCCCGCACCTGTCGGCTCCCGCCTCTTAAATTTGGACGGCAAGTAAGTACACGTGTCGCCCGCGTACACAAACCAGCATCGCTTGGATCACGTCAAACGCGGGATTTGGTAGCTAAACCGAAAAAAACGCGGGCCCACGCAGAATTTCTTCAAGTCTCGTGACCGCCGTCTCTCTCTCCGCCGCCGGTGGAAGTTGACGGCAACCGCACCCCGTTCCCCTCCTTTTCCTATCTATGACTTGTTTGTTACATTCGCATCTTTTGAAAAAAAATTAATGCAGCTTAGTTTCAAAGATTGGTTGAGGCCTAAATAGAAACCTTAAAAATAAACCACGACGGTACGAGCAGAGTCCACCGACATTATTTATTTCTCTACAATCATTTCTCTGCCTTCTCTCTAAAAAGCCTTACACATAAAAACTCCATGGCCGCCCCACTGTGCATCGGCGATCGTGGGCTCTGGCCAGAATTCGGCCTAATCTATATATCTTTCCGGTTCGTGTGTCTAGGATATGAAGATTGGTATCATTTACGGTCGGCGACTGATGAAGGGTGATCGACGGTGAACGATGACGGTGTGGAGGCCGACGCCATTTCCCCCAACAACGATCGGAGATGGTGATGCGGAGATATTGCTCCAATTCGCCAATTTTCTTCATATCTAGGTAGATCTTGGAGTTTCTTCATTTTCTAGATCTGATAGATTTTGAGTTGTTAGATTATCAAGGGGTGATCAGTTTCTTTGCTTGTTTTGAAAAGGATTTCATTGCTTGGGTTAAATTTGTCATAGCCGGAGGTGGCCTGAATTCTACCAGCGATGACCGAAAATTTTTCGGTAGCAGTAAGGGCTCTCAAGAGCTGGATGTGGGGGTTGTCCGTTGTGGTTTATGGGTTCTGCGTCTAGGGTTTGGTGAGGTTGTACTTGAGGGTGGGTGCGGTTGGGGGTGATAGGGCCTCGGGGGGTTGGGGTTTTGGGCGTGTTTGTTATTGGGAGGGGGGAGGGGAGGGGAGTTGGGAAATCTGCTCTAGGGGTTTGTTGGTGTTGGTAGGGGGAGGGGGGGTCCTGTCTGGCTTAGTCCTGTTGTTGGTTTACTGTCTGATTTTACGGTTGCCGTGTTCAGGGTGACAATGCTGGGGGAATATTGTGCACCAGGCAAGGTTGACTCCTTCTAATCTTTGCGTTGTGATCCTTTTGGGTGTCGTTTACGCCTTCGATTGTTCGTGCGGTACCAGTTGTCTTCCTCATTATATTTTTTATGTCATTGTGTTGTGTGTTACGTTTTTTGCTGTATTTAGTGTTAAAATTGTGACCTGTAAGCATTAGCAAGTTACGAAAAAAATTAGGCTGAAAGTGTAGTATATGCTCTGCTTTAGTTTAATTGTAAATTGTATAGGGTTAATGGGCTAGTTGTTAGTCTGTAGTGTTAATGATAGCAATTGATCTTACATTTTCTGTTTGTAAAATAAATGATCTAGCCTGAACGGCTTATAAAACTCTTTTATATATGAATATTTCTCCTTTTAACCAATAAAATAAAATAAAAAATAAACCATGACTGACGACCCCAAGATGGTTCCCTAATGTTTCGAAAGTTTTTATAGTCTTCATTTTTCGTAATTAATTATTTTGAATTGACTACTTTCACTTGTTACTAGTATTAACCCCGTGCGTTGCACACGGGACCAACAACGGCTAATTAAAAACTCATACTTATCTGTCAAATAATAATAACAAATAATGTTATTTTTACCTTTTTATGAGTTTTCTACCATTTTTAATGACAATATTAATAACCCAAGTGTTGAGGTTTTTATTAATAAAACTCATCTAGAACAGTATAAAAAGTTTTGCGACATAAGAGAAGATACAATATGAGAGATAATTTTTTTTTTTTCTAATCAATATGAGAGATAATTATATGTATATACAAACATATATATACATATATGTTTTATATGACTTATAATAAAGTAAAAGAAGGGAGATTAATTTTGTTAGATTATGAAAACATATTAGACTTGTGTAAAATATAAAAAAGTTTCAAAGATTTAAATGAGATATAAATTTAAAATTGAGAGAGAAAGAGAGACATTTGTTTTTAAATGGGACATGCTGACGTGGAAGAGAGAGAAAATTGAAACTTATTTGATTGGTTGAATGCCAAATGACATAAAAAGAGACATGTCAAATAGGAAAGAGAACGTTACATTCTTTCAATTTTGACTTTCATATATATATATATATATATATATATATATAATTAGATTAGAACTAAAAATTAAATTCATCACCATTCGGTTTGATTTTTCGTGATTGGCCTGTTCAATAGAAGTCTAGCTGTACATGAAAGGATGTCACGTCGAAAAAAATAATAACTAATACTTAAATGCTTTTAAAAGATTTACAATGCTTTTAGCCTTCAAAGTTATGCAGGTGAACGGGTGTCACAACAATAAATGCTTTTGTGAGCGAAGACTTTTGGTAAAAGATTGGTCTTACCATAACGAATATGAAACTAACGCTAAGAAAGTACTATTTCCTCCGCCACAACAAAATTACTTCATTCTAACTTGACACTCATAATAAGGATATAAGCCATTTTTTATTCTATACCTCAAGAGGGAGAAAATGAAATGATCTAGGAGAGAGAAAATTAATTAGCAAATGATAAAATGTGAAGAGATATCTACCGATCTTGGTCGCACCCGAGGTCCACGTCCCCTGTACATAATCTTTGATTAATTCTTTTGAAACATAAAAAAATTTAATCCGTTTGAAACGGATGGAGTATCTTTTCACGTTCTTGTATCATTTGTAGTGCAGATTTTGGATCATATCACGTATCATCGATGGATCTTTTTCTCTTTACTACCTCGGTGAGGTTGTTGAAGACATTACCATTGCTATACAAGTACTCTCGCATACATTTATGGTTGAAGAATACTAGCTAGCTACTAAGATAAACCAAATGGAGCAGTTCAGTGCTAAGATGTTACAGTAGTTGAACTTGTAACAACAACCTGAGGAATTAGTCTTCCTCCTAGTTGCGAAAATCTTAAGAAAAAAAAACAAATTTCTTAGCAAAACTACGTACACACACAGTGCATCTACATATATCAACCGTCAGTAAAGAGCTGGTTCGCTCTCTCTCTCCTTCAAGCTTCAACAGGCGGAGGAAGGTTAAGGTCAAGATCAAGATCAATCAATCGCTTCGTACGACTACCACCCTCCTGGATACCATCAACTACAGACGACGAGTCCGTGTCACTCATTGCCCCATTACAGACCCCGCCATTGATGAACTGAGGAGCCAGCGGTGGATAAAACCCGTATTGAGGCAGTCCCCGGCCGACCATCCCAGACCGTACAAGCGCCTCGTAGTACATGGCCGGATGCGGGGGGGAGATCACCGCCACCGCCTGCGCCTGCTGGTGGGGATAAAACTGGTACCCAACAACCGTCCCAACCCCGAGACCACCTTCCGGGCCTCCAAGCCGGCGCGTGACGTCCAGCTCCAGCGGCGCGTGAGGTGCGCATTCGAAGCTGGACGACTCCACCGTGCTGCTCTGGCTGGAGCTCTGGACGTTTTTATCGTCGTTGTTGCAGCAGGGGGCGACGTTCTCGCCGGGAAGGTAGGTGAAGTTGGTCTTGGCCTTCGCGCCGCGGAAATCGCGGGCGGCGGCGTCGTAGGCCCTGGCGGCCTCCTCGGCCGTGTCGAAGGTGCCGAGCCAGACCCGGCTCTTCTTGCCCGGGTCTCGGATCTCTGCAGCGTAGCGCCCCCACGGCCTCTTCCTCACTCCTCTGAAATGTACCTCCTTTACAACACCATGGATCTTCTGATCTTTCCCTCCCTTGCCTCCGATTGCCTTCTGCTGCTTCACCGCCATAGTACCAAGAAAAGAGACTCAAAGTCTGATACGAAGGTTGTGCCTTGGTGGGTGGTAACTCAGTGTGGTAGTTGAGAGGTAAGGAGGAGAAGGGGTGTATATATAGGGGGAGAGAGTGTTAACTGTTAATCAAGAGAGAAAGGAAGGGGGCGCGTTGGAGTGGGAGTCAGTCAACGAGGGGATATTGACTGGGGGGCCAAGAGGCGCCGCCCAAGCCCAAGGGCACGACAATTGATGTCTGGGGGGGTGTACGTGGCACGCGGGAGTTTCCAGCGACAAGCGGCGAAGGCGTTTGTGTGCCGGCTCTCAATTAGGCAGCCGTTATTAGCGTGTCATCCACTTCTCGTCTTTCACTTCTTCTTTCCTGCTTTTTGCTGGTTGGCTTCTTGGGATTTCATGAGACTTTCCTGAATGCTAATTTGAATCGAATTATTTAAAAACTAGTTAAGAGAGGATTGAAGAGACGTCGATATGTCACATTGTAATGTCTAAACTAACCTTTTTGAAAAACAAAGTTTTGTAAATTTGGTGCATCTAATGGACCAAATGTGTTTGAAAAGTTTCTTTGGCATTCGTTTCAAACTTGACTTCTTAGCAAAAAGTTACATAAAAAATTGTGAATCAAGTAATTCCGCACTATACTGCTAAATCTTAAAAAGCTATTAATGCTAAGAACTTAAACTTGTTCAAATCATAACAAATAAAGGTAAAATCTAAATAAATAAATAAAAAGAAATTTGGTAAAGGGTCTCAGTTATGTGTTACTATTCAGCAGTAAAACATTTACAGATATCCTATCTGTTCATAGGATTACAAACATACATTCCTCACACTTCACTATCTTGCCTCAGTTACATGATGATCCAACATGATCTGCTTATCAATTCCCAGGCTAAGCATAGTTCCAAATCAGTGGCATTAGCAGGAACTCTCTTCCAACTATAGGTTCTACACCTCACCCATTGTTGGATAACAAACATACAACCTTGAACTAAAGAAGCTTGATTTGTAAATATTCTAGTATTTATTTCTTGCCACACTCCATAGCATGTAGCTGCCGGTACTAATTTGCATTGCTTTGCTTTGAGGCTCTTCACTCTGAAGTACTTGCAAGCATGCTCTAACGTTGGCTTCCATGAGTTTGAGGTTATAGTGACTTGTAGCTCGCTGAGAACAAGTTCCCATAGTCCTTTAGTAAAAGAGCGCGCATTGCCAAAGCAGATGATCCTCATTTTCAGGATGTGCACAACAGAGAAAACATGTATCCTCTGATATAATATTTCATGATCTGAGCTTGGTCTTTGTTCTAATTCCACCATTGCATAATAGCCAGAGCATCAATGAACACCTTGGGATATGCCCAGGGAACCATAAGAGCTTCCACCAAAGTACAATTGCAGCTTTAGACCTTATTCCTTTCCAAGCAAATTTAACTGCCTGCTAGGACTCAATTCACTTTATCTTGGACCAGGGTGTTAGGTCAGGTGTTAGGTCCAGGCAATGCTGTAAGAACATAATGCAAATCTCTCAAAGCTTGGGATCTTAGAGATCGCAGTTGCCAAGTCTCATTATGTATGATTTCATAAACTTTGGCATCAAGATTCACGCGCCTGAGTCATACACAATTCTTTGTCCATATACTTTCATCACTGAATCATAAGGTAACCATATATCCCTCCACAGCCAAACTGTGTTCTCATTACCCACCTGATACTTGAAAATTTGTGCAAATATAGCTGTGATCCTCAGAAAGTTAGACCATGTCTCAGAAAGTTACACCATGTCCATGACATATTAGCAAGAGGTTTAAAAGTCAATAGGTGTCTACTTTGATTAAATATATGACACCACTTAGACCAAAGGGAGTTTTTTTATGAGCTAGATCCCATAAATGTTTGCAAATTGTAGCTTTATTCCACTCCTCAAGCCTTTTCGATCCCAACCCACCTTCTTTCTTTGATAAACAAAGTTTTTTCCCAAGTTATTTTAGCCCCATATCATCTTACATCCTTGCCATACCATATTAAAGTCCAGGTTTTACTTTCAATTTACTTGATAATCTTTTTTGGTAAAATGAAAATGCTGCACCAATAGATTTGCATGCTTATTAAGACAAATATAGCCAGTTGCACCCTTCTAGCATATGACAAATATTTGGTTGACCAGCTAGATATTTTCTTGGTCAGCTTTTCCACAAGTACATTGCAGTCCCTATATTGTAATTTGATGGATATAAGAGGAACTCCTAGGTAAGTAACATGCAGAGTTCCAATAGTTATTCCAATTATGTCAATCAATTGTGCAGCTGTTTTACTGTCCATACCAGCTAGATAAACTGAGCTTTTGCTTAGGTTAGGCCAATAGACAAGCCTGACATTTGCTCAAATTCTTTAAGGGCCTCTTTAACAAGCATCATGGTCTCAAGATTTGCAGAGGCCAATAAAAACTAGTCATCAACGAAACAAAGATGATTGATCAGTGGCTCCTCACACTTAGGATGAAATTTGAAATTAGCTTGAGCTGCATAGACATCTATAATGTCAGAGAATGCTTCCATTACCAACAGAAAAAGGTAAGGAGATATAGGGTCTCCTTGCCTCAACCCCTTAGCACTTGCAAAAAAACCCCTTCATACTTCCATTGAGATTAATAGAGAATCTTGCAATTTTGATTACTACATGATCCATTTCACAAAACTTTATAGGAAACTGCATACATTCCAAAACTGATTGCAAAAAGTCCCAGCCCACTGTATCATATGCCTTTTGGAGGTCCACTTTTATTACACACTTAGGCATACCCCCATCCTTATCGTAATTCTTCACAACTTCTTGCATAAGAAGAATGTTATCTCGAATGTTCCTATGCTCCACAAAGGCAGATTGCCTTTTTTATATCAGCTTGGGAAGTACATTCTTGATTCTTTTGCATAATATTTAAGCACATTTACAACAGGCTATAAGCCCGAAGTCCCTCATTGTGCTAGCGCAAGGGATCTTGGGAATAAGAGTGAGAGCAGTGCTATTGAACCCATTGATACATGCTTGTTGTTTGAGCATTTATTTGACAGCAGCTATGACTTCATAACCACCTCCCAATTATGCTGGAAGAACTCTGCACTATAACCATTAGGCCCAGGGGCCTTATTAGGTTTAAGAGAGAACATAACATCTCTTACCTCCTGATTACTTATGCATGCTTCCAACATATGTTGATCCTGAGTTTCCAGTGTATTTTTTATGATACAATTCAATCTGTCACTTGTCATATCATTCCAAGCCACAAGAGTTCCTAAAAATTCTAAGAAATAATTGATAGCCACTTGATGGACTTCATTTTCCCCTGTTACTTATTCACCATCTACTGAATTGATGGACAATACTTTATTACGTGATATGTGTACTTGCACCTTTTTATGGAAATAGGCTGTATTTTCATCTCCTAATTTCAGGTCTCTTATTCTGGCTTTTTGGTGGTAAAAAGCTTCCTCAGCTTGTATAAGATGGTAGTATTGAGCATGCACTTCTTTCTCTTGCCTAATCAAACTGTAATCTTGCAATTTTAAAATTATGTTCTGGATATCTTATAGTTATTGAAGTTTAGCTCCAGTTCTTTCTGAGATATTCCCTCTTCAGCTTCTTGAATATAGGCTTTAATTTTCTTAACTTTGTACTCAACTGATAACAAGCCTTGCCTTCCATCTGTTCATCTCATACTGACTTCAGTAGCTTCTTGAAGGTTTTATGCTTCATCCAAAAGTTAAAAAACTTAAAAGGCTTCTTTCCTTGTTGCACTTCTTGTCCCACCATTATTATTTATAACATAGAATGGTCAGATATGCCTGGAGCATGAGCTTCCACTTGAGTGTTAGTGAACTGATCCAACCAACCTACATTCTACAAAGCTCTGTCTGATCTACACATAATGAGGTCTTCATCCCTCTTATTGCACCAAGTGAAGAATAACCCTGTGGTTGATAAGTCTTCTAGCTTACTATTGTATAAGCATTGATTAAATTCCAGAACATTATGTCTATTTAAAGCATTACCACCTTGTTTTTTACTTCAAATCTTACCACACTAAAGTCACTAACCACAAGCTATGGCTTTTGACCAAAGTGCCTTGCCTTATTGCAAATATTTTCCCATAATTCTATTCTTTTATCTCCATTGTTATTCCCATATACAAAGGTTAGGAAGAAGTCTTAATCATGGTTTACCTGCTTAACTACACTAGTGATATATTGTGCAATAAACCAACAATTCCAATAGCATGTCTTTTTAACATCTTTTTTGCTTGAAAAAGTCTTGTGGGGTCACTGAAACCTCTAATATTCCAACTTGAAATCACAATCATCTGAATTTGGAGTTTTTCCTCTACTTGTGTCCCCCTTACTACTGTATTTTCTTTGTGTTCCATCAGTCACTTTTTCCATGATGGTCACACTCCCTCAGTATTTTCCACATTCTCCAAAGTACTAAAGCTATTTTCATTATCCATTCTCACTGGTTGTTCCTTTTCTTCACAATGCTTGGAAAACTTTCTTGTAGTCATCTGATGCCGGCCTTGAGATGCCTCATTTTTGTCAATAGGCCTTATAACATTACCAATATCAGTTTCAAGTATGTGTTCAATAGGTTTAGAAATCTCTTCCACTTGTTGGACTACAACATTTTTAACCCACTTTTGTTGTTTCTGAGGCTTTTTTAAACACTTTGCCTTCTGATGTCCAAAGACTTTGCATAAGGAGCATTTAAGTGGTATCCTTTCATACTCCACCCTTTGATATATAACATTATCACCTGATCCCTTTAATGGAATGTCATAAGGTAATTCACTTTCACAATTGACCTCTATGAATATTCTTGCATAGTTCACCTTTTCTTTGAAAGCAGTTACATGATCCATGAACAGGGGTTTCCCAATTGCACTTACACTTCGATTGATCATCAATTTTGACCAAAATTATAATGGTAAAAATGGCAATTTAATCCATACAGGTACAACATGTAAACCTTCTTTCTCAATAGACATAGATGCATTCCAAGGTTTTACATAACTGGCTTACTATAAAAAAAACCATGGACCTTTGCCAATATTTGATTATATGTATTAAAGGAATCAAAACCTACCAAGTATACTCCACTTTTAAGGAAGCCCGTAGAGAAATTGCCATATTGCTTCAAATTTCAATCCAGAAAGCCCTTGATCACATGAACTGGGGGTCTTGCTCCAATCACATAGGCAATCACAATATTTTGCCACGCCTTTACTTCAGTTTCCACATTTACCAGGGTATACTCCACACCCAATTGCCCATTTATACTCTATGGAGCTATGTATTCTAGGGTATTTTCAGCCACAAAATTCCTATCTGGATTTGTTATAGAGGCATACGTAGTATTCAATTGAGATTTCTCTAAATTTTGCTTGTCCTGTGTTGCGTGCCCTATTATATTGACAGAGGACAGTGGTGGAAAACTTTCACAGTTTCCCTCCTTTGTGATTTCAAAAGAAGAGTCTATGTTACCATTTTTGCCCGTCAATTGTTCCACTTGTGCCCTTATCTCAGCTAGTGAATTTTCCATGTCAGCATTTTCCCCCTACCGGCATTTTCACGCGCCCCACCTTCAATTACGCTTTCCATCTCACGCACCCCAAACTGTTTGCTACGGTTACCTCCATTAATGCATTCTGTTCTTGGACAACAGATCTTGGTCGTCCATCTTCTTTTAATGCTTGATGCAAATTTTCATTTTTTTGTTCAAATGCCACCATTCTCTGTGTTAATTGCATTATCTGTTCTCGGAGTAGATTCTCTTCATCAGAATCTATACTGGATTCCATTAAGACCTTCGGTCATACATCTCCGACATCCAAAAACTTACTAGAGCCCAATGATATTGTAACATTATTCCTACTGGCTGTGGAATTTACATAATTCGCTATTCCATGTGTTTTTTCCCATTCTTTCCAATTGAAGATGGAGCTTCTCTCTCTAGATTATATTCTTTGTTCTAATTATAAGTTCATTTTCGGTAAAATCTATAACTAAAAAGCCAAAACAAAAAAGAAAAACGAGGGAGACAGAAAGTCTAACTGTTGAGCCAGCTCTTCTTCTGTTCCATTCAGTCCCCTATTGTGGCCACATATCTTTCCGGCTAACGAATAAGATATGGAGCGGTTTCCTAAGAATATACCAAGGATTGGACTCAAGGAATTTGACTTTTCCTGTTCCGTGACCGAAGCTATTGGCTTTTACTTATAATAGAAAAAAATACAAAAAAAAACACAGTAATTTATAGATTCTAAATAGTGCCAAATTTTTAGAAATTAACATAAAAAATACAAACTTACACAAACTTCAAATTAGTACTTTTGCTTAAAAATGTGTTCATTTGTATTTTAGTAAATTTTGATCTCACTTATTTTTGGCAAATTGCATCATAGATTAAGAGTACATCGTTATGACAGTCCCGGATATTCCATGTCTAGAGAACATTAAGTGTTGCATTATTCCTTCTTTTGAGAAGATGAAGTGGAGAGGCCAGTATCATGAAAGAAACTATAAGGGTAATCGAACCAAGAACATGTGCATGAAAAAGTGTACAAATATCTGTTATCAAACGAATCAGTTAAGAGCCATAAATTCTTTACCAAAGACTTTCACCATTAAAAACGTGACGATAACTATATACTTTAGAAAAGGCTTCTTTTATTTTCCTCCCAATCAATTCTACAAAATTGGCGATAATTATTTATAATGCTACCCTTTAAGAAACACTAGTTTTACTTATAATTGAGATAATGCAATACGAGCATAACAAAACCCACCCACCACCCTATCAACCCCACCACGTACCACACTTCCCCACCCCACCCCACAACCACACCCATACCAGACACACATATACATATACAGACATGCACACAACAGCCACGCTCACACCCACGCAGACATACACACATGCAAACACCCAGACATGACACACACAAAACGCAGTCCCTCTGTCCCACCTACCACACAAACACAACCCCTTCCCATACCCACAACACTCACACACCCCCTCCCCCCACACAAACACCCATAGACCACACCCAGATGTGACACTCACAAAACACAACCCCTCACCCACCCCCACCTCATTCTGCCTAACACTTCCACCACCGCACAACCCTGTGCTTTATCCATCAGTTACCTACCTACAGACACGTGCACACACACACACACACATAAACCCAGATGCGACACAAACAAAATAGCCCTTCCCACACCCACAACATACACAGATACACAAACTGACGCGACACACACAAAACACCCCTTCTCACACCCGCAACACACACGCGCGCGTGCACGCAAATAAACCCCACCTCACAACTCCACCCCCAAGCTACCACTTACCCACCCATCGACTCATGCACGCACGCGCGGGCACACACACACACACACACAAAAACACCCAGACGTGACCCACATAGAAAACACAGCCCCCTACACCACCCACCACGCATCCCTCTTTCACCCGACTCTCATTTTAGCACCTTCCACCACTACACAAACACCCACTCCCCACTTATGCCCCCACCCCAACCACACATTCACACTCACACCCATGGACTATCACTGACACCACCGATAGAGGAGATGCACACCAGCTGTGAAGTGCACATTTTATGTTTGAAGTAGAAGTAAATGTTTCAGAGTCTTACCTTGCGGTGGAAGTTTTTTGGTCCTGCACCTTGTTGTTCAGCTCTATTTTTTATGCCTTTGCTTCAAGTGCAATTTGAGCTTCGGTAATTATTTATTTACTAGTTGTGTACTCTTGATGAGACAAAAAATGTAGGTAATTCATCAATGGGTGTTAATCCTTGATAATTAATGAGATTTTTTGTATGAGCGTTAATGAGCATATGAGATTTAAAAAAAGCAGGTGGTAGCTAACTATCAAGTGAGGGAAAAGATGTCATGGAGTGGGGCATTTAGACGTCATGGGGTTGGAGCTTACTTTTTCGCCAATCATAGTTTAACACCTATTTAATTGTATTTTGAAAATTAAGAGACTCTAGAAAAGAAAAAAAAAAGGAATAGAGGTTTGAAATTTAAGGAATGTCTATCATGCCATTGAAAACTGATATTTGAGCTCTTTTAAGTGTCACTATATATGTTTTTTTTAGTGACACTTGTAGAACTCAAAAGTGAAAAATTGATCAATTTTTTTAAACCCAAATAAATTGCTCCCTTTTTATTTTGGGATATTAATTTTTCTTATTCTTCCAACTTTGTCCTCTTAGCTAACATATGAAAAATAAATTAAATCCCCCCACCCCGTGAAAAGTAAAAGTATTATTTGTAAGTGAGGGCATTTTAAAAAAAAAATCAACTTAGTTGGACTTTCCCCTTAAACTTTGTGCAAGTGAATATTAATTTATTTTTGTGGAACGGAAGGAGTATAACGTTGTGTTTGATTAAAAAATAGTGAGAACCAGTAACAAGATGAAGATCTTTCCACAAGGAAAGCAAATTCTACACCTAGGAAATTTGGCACGTTTTTAATTTCATGCTTTCGAAAACATGAAAAAGATTGTGTGAGGTGAATTCATTTATTTTTCTATAGGGAGCATCTACTTTCACAATCTCTTTGTCGCTAAAAAGTGCATTGACTATAATTTATAAAAAAATATTTGTGATAATAAGGGTTTGATATGTGGAAATAGACATTACATATTAGCCTATTGTTGCTTAAAGATGCATCAGTAATATTTTTAATTTTTTTATGTCAAAATCATGTGAATCTAGTAAAAAGCTTGAACTTAGTCTCATCATTCTTTGTTACTTTCCATTGGTTTGGTCGTAACATGGTTGCACATGCCAGTTTATGCACACTGTCTAAGTCCACCATTTCAGGCAAGTTGAAAGGCCCACTTAGTTTACCTATTGGAGTGGTTCAAAGACAGACTAGCAAACCATGCGTAAAGAACCTATAAGAAAATAATTCTGAACTTAAGATCTCGATCATATATATATATATATATATATATATATATATATATATATATATATATATATATATATATATATATATATGGGAGCTAATCCCTTGACAGCGCTGGCAAAATAGGACATCTTGCCAGCGCGATCTGGTCGTCCATCCCTTCGGGATGGACGGCCTAGATCACTTTTTTTTGCGGCGCTGTCAGTCGTCCGCTACATAGTGTAGCGGACGGACCTTTTTACCATCTTGCCCTCGCTCACCCGTCCGCTAGACTGTGTAGCGGACGACATTCTTGGGCCCACATCGTCCGACAAAAAGTAGTCCGCTACACTGTCTAGCGGACGACTGTTTCCGTCAAATCACCCACTTCCCCTGGCAGTTGTCACATCAGTCAATGCACGACTGTTACTTTGTCGTTATCCCAGCGTCCGCAACACAGTGTAGCGGACGTTGGCAAGTATTCGAAACCCTTCTAAACTTCTATTCATTCCTTCTTCTCACAATCAAACTATTCCTTCTTCTCACGATCAAACTAGCGGCGTTGGCAAGTAGATCGGCGCAATTTCTTTGCAAGAAATCCTTTAATCGTCTCATCAATCACGTAAGTTCACAAACCAATCCTTTCTTTGTTCATAATCTAGAGTTCATCTTGCGGCATTGGCAAGTAGATCGGCACTATGCTAGCGTTTGTCAACGTATATACATATATATTATATATGTGTATTGCGTATTATCTGATCACATGCTAGCGCTGAATATGCTAGCGTTGTATGTTTGGGAATGTTTACGCTTCCAACCTTGCCCTCTTTCCATTATTTCAGTTGCAAAAAATGGATTTCAACCCTGGACCAGAAGATCCGTCCGTATTATACGACCAAGCAAACCATATCAGTACGTTCATATGGGATGGTGGAGTAAGATACTTATTTTATCGTTTATATCGTTTATTTTGCTTACGTATTTCAGTTGCGAACGTTGTATATCGTTTATTTTGCTTAAATAATATTTATTAATTCGTAGGAAAAAGCACTTGTCAACACGGTAGAAGTAAGCGATAATTTCAACGCCTGGAAATTGAACAGAACCCAGAAAAGATTACTGCGTGGGATTGGGTTTGGGATTTTCACGCATGGGCAGATCTTTCAACAACTTGACCGGCACTTAATAGGTGCCCTTGTTGAAAAGTGGAGAAGTAAAACGAATACGTTTCACTTCCCTCTCGGAGAGATGACAATTACCCTAGAAGATGTAGGGTTCATCTTAGGGTTACCGGTGACGGGGCGGCCGGTAATAGCTCATCCGTCCGAAGCAACGAATAAGAGGACCGCTAGGGACTTCTTTACTTCGATACCCCAGGATCAATTTAGCAGTGGTGGTATCAAGTTGAAGTGGTTGGTAGATACCTACGGGGTTTTGCCAGAAAACTATACGGGCCATGACCTTGTGCTGTACACACAAGCCTTCCTCTGGTGGGTGATGGGGGCAATATTATTCCCAACGACGTCGAAGAATACGGTCAGCGTCAAATATTTACCGTTTTTGCGTAACCTGGCTGAGGTTGGGGATTATGCCTGGGGTGCAGCAACTCTTGCATACCTGTACCGAGCATTGCACAAGGCAACGAGGCCCGACTCCAAAGCGATAGGTGCATGTCTCTCGCTATTGCAGGTATATCATACAATTCTTCATTACGTGCTCTTTGTTGTTTTTGTTTTTGTTGAATGGACAATAAATGTTGACGATACTTTATTTAATGTCTTTGCTCTCAGGTGTAGTCTTATGAACACCTTGCTACCGGCGCACCCAGGTGTAGGGACGGAACAGATAATGTGTGGCCTCGGTTGTACGCCTGGGAGTACAGCCGGAAGGAAACCCACTACGAGAGGAGAGACGATCCCCATCACAACATTTCATACTATCGGGGGGAGCTCGACTCGTTATCTCCTGGCCAGATGCGATGGGCACCGTACAAACGTTTGGCGCGACGGGTGGGAGAGTCGTTCGTCTTCACGCTCTCCGGGTTACAACGCACACCCTTGATCCACTTCGAGGTCGCAGAGTGGCAGCTGCCAGATCGCGCTATGCGCCATTTTGACTGCCTGCAGAGGTTGCCAGCCGGCGCGCCAGTTATGAGGCTTAACAGGAACCCACCGGGTGTCGGACTGTTTGGCAGGGCGAATGCGCACGACTTGTGCGCGCGTGAAATTGAGGTCTGGAATTCCTGGCAGGACACGCTGGCGACCATTGTGTCGGAGCCTGACCCCGTCATCAGCATCGAACAGTACAATGAGTGGTACTACCGCATCACCCAGAGGAGAGTAGCTCCAGCAAGGTTTGAACGCGGGGAGAAGTACCACCCTAGGGGTCAGATCGATGAGCACATGGCATACAATCTGGTAAGTTGCCCAACCAGTGCTTCTAATTGAACTTGATCATTCTAAGTGTGTACGAAGTTACTTATTTATTATCTCTCTGGATGTAGGTTAATGCCTCGTTCACCTTCTTCCAGAAGTTGAGCGAGCGGAAGGATTTGGTGGATGCCATGGGCGAGGAGCTTCGCCAACAGGCTGAAGCGTTGGCGTATGGCTGCGGGAATTTTTTGCGGCAAGCATCGGGACGGCCTTCGGGCGTCACCCCGGGAATGGGTTATCCGGGGTGGCAGCGGCCATTTGTTCCCGAGGGATGCACCGATCCCTCGGGACAGACTTCGGGAGTGAGCCAGGGATATGGTTTTCCCTCTGTACCGGAAATGGGTGGTGATTGGGGACCGCCAAGCACCATGGGCCAGGCTTAAGCGCCGTGGGAAGATTACAGTGCGCCCTCATTCTCTTTGCTATTGGATTCGGAACCCCAACCCCTCTCTCAGAGTCAAGTCACGCAAGACTGGGGTTTCGGAAACATCAGTCTGTCCGAGACACTATCCATTATCCCGTGGGCAGGACCATCTATTGCCGAAGGCGGGCATTACCCCCCCGTTGACCCCCCCGAAGGAGTGCAATATCCCCCGGTCGACCCCCCCGAAGGAGTGCAATATCCCCCGGTCGACCCCCGAGGGCAATATCGCAAAGGGCATCCGTTGAAGCCCCTAAAGCCGCATAAATGCCAGATAATCAGAGAGCGTAATTTTAGCGGCTACCGGCATGACGAAGCGTCGTATAGTGTGGATCATCCGGAGGGCATGGATTACAGTTGCTCGTGGGGAGAACTGGCCTCCCTGGCTCCGGGGAGTTGGTTAGACAACGGTGTCGTCTCCACCTACGTGGAGATTCTGAAGGAAAGGTGTCGGCAGCAGCCGACCTATCCGGCCATTTTTTTGTTGGATGCCTTTTTTCATAGCATCCTAGTGTCTGAATGGCGGGAGTGGGTCGAACATAGGCGGAAGAAAAAGTTGGCCCAGTGGAGACCGTCCGCTAACCTACGAGCGTATCTTAATAGGGATAGTCCGATGAGCGCAAGTGTTGTCGATGTGTTTCTAATCCCATTTCTAGGGGAAAGCCACTGGTACTTGGTTTGCTACGCCCCAACAAGTAAAGTCGTATCGGTGATCGACAGTCTCCATGACGATACTCTCCGTATGCCTGTGCTGCAGATGTACAGAGCCCAGTTGGACTCATTGGTAATATTACGATCGCTGTATAATGCTCTGATTCTATCTTGCCATAAATTTTAACTCGTGTCTTACGCCATTTTCTGTTTCTCGCAGAATATTTTTTGTGCAATGGTCAATCGTGTCCGTGGTGACCCTGTACCGGCGCGGCCAAATCTCGATAGGCGATTGAAGAAGATGAGGCCTAAGCAACGTAACACTTCGGACTGCGGCGTCTTCCTTTGCATGTACATGGATTTCATTTGTCGCTCTGAGAGCCTCAAGGCGGCCGTCTGGAGCCAAGCAGAAGTTGAAGCCTATAGATATAGAATAGCTTGGCAAATTATGAAAGGCCGGCCTAGAGCGGTTAGGTTTATAGAAAATCCGGCTAATGACGAGAATCCGCCCCAACATGTGAACCCCAGTTGAAATTGTATCATAACAGTATTTTTTACATAAACCGTGATTCATTGGTGTGATTTGATTTGTGTTGATTTCTGTTGTCGATTACTGATTGATTGATTTCAGTTGTTGGTTTTTTGGCCTCATTGGGAATGATTGAAATGTGGAAAACGAAATGGTGCAAAAATTTTCTAAGTAGTGAAGTTTAGTCTTTCTGCTGTGCCGTCCGCTATACAATGTAGCGGACTAATGTAGGTAGAGAATTTTTCTAAGTATTGATGGGTGGAGCTTTCTGCTGTGCCGTCCACTATACAATGTAGCGGACAAGGTAGACAATTTTTTTAAATCTCCTGCTCCGTCCGCGATACAATGTAGCAGACAAATGTAGGTAGAGAATTTTTCTAAGTGTTGATGGGTGGAGCTTTCTGCTGCGCCGTCCGCTATATAGTATAGCGGACATAAATGAAGACCAAAAGTTTCTGCTATGCCGTCCGCTACATTGTATAGCGGACGTAAAATGAAGACTAAAGTTTCTGCTATGCAGTCCGCTACATTGTATGGCGGACGTAAAATGAAGACCAAATTTTTCTAAGTTTAGATGGGTGGAGCTTTCTGCTGCGCCGTCCGCTATATAGTATAGCGGACATAAATGAAGACAAAAAATTTCTGCTATGCCGTCCGCTACATTGTATAGCGGACGTAAAATGAAGACCAAATTTTCTGCTATGCCGTCCGCTACATTGTATGGCGGACGTAAAATGAAGACCAAATTTTTCTAAGTTTAGATGGGTGGAGCTCTCTGCTGCGCCGTCCACTACATTGTATAGCGGACATAAATGAAGACCAAAAGTTTCTGCTATGCCGTCCGCTACATTGTATAGCGGACGTAAAATGAAGACCAAAAGTTTCTGCTATGCCGTCCGCTACATTGTATAGCGGACGTAAAATGAAGACCAAAGTTTCTGCTATGCCGTCCGCTACATTGTATAGCGGACGTAAAATGAAGACCAAAAGTTTCTGCTATGCCGTCCGCTACATTGTATAGCGGACGAAAAATAAAGTTTACCGTTTTACCGTCTGCTACGTTGTATAGCGGACTTTAAAAAAACCCCAAAAAATTAGGTCCCTGCATAACCGTCCGCTATACATCAGATGGTAAAAACATTTCAGTATTCGGTCGAAAAATTATTAGGTAAAAAATTATTACAAATGTCAAACTTATACAAATGTCTATCTTGCCATAAAAATTATTACAAATGTCAAACTTATACAAATGTCTATCCTGCCATAAAAATTATTACAAATGTCAAACTTATACAAAAAATTAAAGGTCCACTGCAGCTTGTCCGTCCTCATCTTCGGCGTCATCTTCTTCCCCGTCTTGCAAACCCCCTGGACTTATCCCCAGTGCCTTGTAATGGTTCCGCTTGTCGTGGTCAGTCATTTTGTTGCACAATGCACACCTTCGCAGCTTTTTAGGTTGAGTTGCCGTTTCAATTGAGCTTTTCATCCGCGTAGATCTTTTGCGGCCTTTCGTTTGTGATATAATTGGATCCAACGGCCGGATATCATTGTCGTCTTCCTCCCCCGGCTCGTCGTCTTCTGATCCCGTCGTTGGCTCGGTGTCAACCGCGTTGGTGACTGAAGCTACTTCCAACTGGTCGATGATGGGCTCTTGTTGCTGAGCTACCTCGAGGAGATGTTTATAACCGACCATTGTAGCAGCACCCTTTACGGACAAACGGGTGAACATCGTCACCAGATGATTATACCGCAACGTCTCTGATTCTTCAAAGTCAGTATACGGGTGCTCCGGAAAGGAAATGGTACCGTGCAACCTGTTTGCACCTTTCGTCCACCGTGGCAAGACGTATTTATCGGGGATTGTCCTGATATTCTTCTGGGTGAAAAACCGCAGAACGTGTCTACACAGGATGCCATGGAACTCAAACTTCTTGCAAACACATGTCACCGAGTCCGTCAATGTGTCGTGGCTCACCGTATACATTCTGCGCAGCTTCTCAAGGACGAGGTCATTCACGAGCGAATAAACCTTGTACTCACGCGTAGACATTTCTGCCACCTTGTTTATACTGTATCGTCCGGATTTTCGCAGCTCTACTTGGTATAGCAAGAAGATCTCCTTCGTATAGACTTTGGCACCGTTCAGCTCCAGCGGGGTCTCGAGCAACCTTCTCCTTTGTTTGTACGTTGTTGCAAAGTCGGCAGCCCTTTCTTTTACGAACAACGAAGCTACCGCTTTTTGTGCGGATGCAACGAAAGTCTTCAAATTGGTAGCTGTACCCACATAACTATCGAACGTGGCATTCATGGATTCACTACTGCCCATCGTTTTCATGCCCGCTGAAAAATACCTCATCGTGTAAACGCCAATCCATTGCTCTTTGCGCTCGTACAAGTGCTGGAGCCACTCGTTGTCTTGCAATGAGTAATCCCGAACAAGCTTTTCCCACCTCTCCTCGAATTCCTCAATCGTTAACGACTTGAGGACGCACTTGTCAAAATCCTGTTTAAAGTCTGGATACTTTGCATACACGTGATGCAGCCGTTCCGGGTATTTGTTGCTTATGTGCCAGGTGCACAAGTTGTGCCGAGTGTCTGGGAAGACAGTCACAATAGCCTTCTTCATTGCCAAATCTTGATCGGTGATGATCACTTTGGGTGCTTTGAAGTTCATTGCTTCCAGCCACGTCCTAAACAACCATTCAAAAGAACTCTCGGTCTCGTCCCTTAACAAGGCGAACCCGAACAGGATGGAGTGATAATGATGATTGACCCCCGTGAAAGGGGTGAACGACATCGAGTACTTGTTGGTACGGTATGTGGTGTCGAACGTCACGACATCCCCAAAATGCTTATAAGCAAGCCTCGAACGACCGTCGACCCAAAAAATTATGCTAATTCAATGCTCGTCGTCAAGTTTATAATCGAAGGTCAACTGCGGGTCCTCCATCTGCATCCATTTCAATAGGCTCATTGTGGCTTGAGCATCATTGAGGTCATACGCGGCTCGTCTATGGGTTCGGACCGCGTTACAAATGTCTGTCGTGTTAAAGGTCAAATTTTGAATTCCCCCAGCCTGTTCAGCAAGAACATTAATCATGTCGGTAGGTCCTAGTCGCGCATTGCTCATTGTCTGAATCAGGCTCCTTGCGACCTTACCCATCTTCTTATGTTGATGCATCTGACTCACCTTAGAAGGGGTTACTAACGGGTGATTGTGTGCCAGTTCCAGGCTGGTAATAAGCCAATGGTCTTGTTTGGGTTTGTAGCTTACGAACATCTTGACCTGGCAATTTGTGCGCTCAAAGCAGTCTCGTCTTCTACGCGGATATCCTATTTCGTCATCATTGTCATCATTGCCTATGCGTGTCTCATTTTGCACTGGGTTTCTGCTCCTATGGCACTCGTATAAGCGAGAGCATATCTTTCTCGTTATGGTGCTCGTTCTTGAAGTCTTTATTCTAATGCCAAAACCAACCCTCAATGAATACGCTCGAAAACATTCTTCAGCTTCTTCCAACATAGCAAATGTTCATCCTAGATACGGATCACTAGCATCTACGGGGACGTTGGAGCTTGACACGAAATCAGACATTGTGAAACAAGAGCTGTGTAGAAATAGACTACGCTTAACAATCAAATGGCATTTCTAACTGAAAATAGACCAATTTAGGATGACAAACATACCGTATGCATAATCTCAAAAGTGTCTCCAAATTAACAATTATTAATTTATTGAACATAACAAATTTAAATTAGTAAGATAAATAGACGAATTCATCATGCCAAAAAATCGAATTAAACTATAATGAATTAAATATAAAGTTAACAAATTATACCTTTTTTATGAACATCATGTCTAGAACATCACAAAAAATCTAGAGTATAAAATCACAAATTGATGAATACAGTGACAAATTTCTAGAACATCAAGAAAACTTGAAGCAAACTTACCTTGCTTGAGCGAAGCTTGAAGCAAGTGTTACTCGAAGCTCAAAGGCAGCTGAAAATGGAAGCGAGTCCGAAGGAGAAGAAAATTGTGCTGAAAGAAAATTGAGTAGGCTTGAAGGCAGCTGAAAATGGAAGCGAGTCCGAAGGAGAAGAAAATTGTGCTGAAAGAAAATTGAATAGGTTTTGGGGATGGGCAATACTGTCCGCTATACTGTGTAGCGGACAGCATTGCCGACAACGTTATGATGTTCAGAAATAAAAGTACACACAAGTCACAATTGTGTCAGACAAGTCACAATTGTGTCAGAATTGTGCAGTTGTGACAGTCGCCCGCTAGACAGTGTAGCGGACTACTTTTTGTCGGACGATGTGGGCCCAAGAATGTCATCCGCTACACAGTCTAGCGGACGGGTGAGCGAGGGCAAGATGGTAAAAAGGTCCGTCCGCTACACTATGTAGCGGACCACTGACAGCGCCGCAAAAAAAAGTGATATGGGTCGTCCATCTCGAAGGGATGGACGACCAGATCGCGCTGGCAAGATGTCCTATTTTGCCAGCGCTGTCAAGGGATCAGCTCCCATATATATATATATATATATATATATATATATATATATATATATATATATATATATATATCTCAAAAAAGTCAAATACGTTGTTGACCAATGAACTACAAGGAAAATTTTACTTTAGTCACTAGATTTCAATTTGTGTCAAATGACTGAAACCAATAAGACAATCCTAGAGGGAGGTGAATAGGGTTTTAAAAAATTAATGGGGAATTTAAACTAAACACAATCATGAATCTCAATCAAACCAAGCAATATATCAATGAAGATGCTAATTACATAATCTCAAGCAATTATAGAGCAATAAGTAAAGAGATTGAGTTAGAGATGTTTGACAAGGAGATTTAAATGGTTTGTGCTTGAACTACCTTCAAGCCTAGATCCACCTTTTCAAGAAAGTCCCTTACAAGAGCACTAGAATTCATTAGCAACAATCTTCTTCCAGGTCAAAATCAAAACCCTTACAACACTTGGTGATATTCCCACACCAAACCTAAAATCCACAAAGCTCACCTAAAATTGACAAACCCAAGTCGTAATCACAATCATTTACAAAGATAAAATGTTTACAAAAAACCCTCTTGAAAGGAAATGAGTACAAATTAAGCTCTAGTACAATAGAGAGATGAGAGAATTGATGATTTGAAGAATGCTCACTCTCAATCAAAAAATTGCGCACAAAGATGCTCTCTTTAATGATGTAAAATCGCGAAGATGAAGAGAGAAAAGTTTAATCTATGAACCTTGATGTTTCTATAATGAATGGAGGCTTAAAATGTGATTTTTATATTGTATGATGAAGCCTCAAATCATTTATATTTGGAGGATATAAAATATAGCCGTTTTATGCATTAAATGTCCAAAACTGGCTATTGGAGTTGACATTATTCCCAATGTAGTCGACTGGGTTCCTCAAAACTAGATTTTGGGCTTGGAACTGAATTTCCACCAATACAGTCGACTGGATTGGAATGTCGTCAACTGTATTACCCTACTGCCTATTGGCTTTATTACGAAACCCCTTTTCTTAGTTTGGGCATAACTTTCTCTAGAAAAATCGGATGAGGTGCCGTTTTTTGCGTTGAAAGTTAATAAAAATGTTTATAAAAATATGAAAAGATTAGCATCAAAATTGTTTTTGAGAAAATCTGAATAAGCACCAATACACTTGTTTGAAAAGTTGTGAACTCACATGTAAAGCACAGGGTATCCTTAGGTTGTCATTTTTGGCCATAGTCATTAATCCAAGCATCAGACCGAGACTAGTTAGCTAATAGTGAAGTTCAACCATAATTGAAAGTAACTTAACCTATGCACTCTTTGTTGCTCTTTGACACCGGACTTGATGAAGCTTCTATAGCATGTTCATTATAGCTTTAAGATTCTTTGGCTTTAATCCATATAGCCAACTTCTTAAATGCGCATTCATGAGTGTGTATGTATATACTTACTAAGAATCCACTCAAAGCATACATTAGAGCATAGTCAATGTATAGTTATCATCTAAACAAGATGCAAGCTTATGTTATCCAACCATAGAGCTAATAGTGACTGTTGAAATCTTCAATTGTGCCCAATTGGGTCATATTCTGTTCACTTTAGGAATCCACAGGCCCATTAATTCCTAAAGTCAGAGGCAAATCCGTCACTTTCGTATTATTTTAGGTTTTTGGTTGACTTTTTTACTTCTTGTTTTTTCCTTCTTCTTCTTATTCTTCTACCTCCATCCCCCACCTAGCCACCTACCATTTGGCACTAGCACTCGGCCACCATATTCCACCCAAGCTTCGCCACCTACCTCTAATATCACAAACAAACAGCCACTCTACCCAAACCTTCGTCACCCACCATGACCAAGCCTAACAACCCATCACCACCACGACCAAACCACCACCCTATCCATTGTGTGCGAGCATGCTCGTGTGTGATTATGGATGAGTTCAATTAATCAGTGTGTGTGTGTGTATGTGAGAGAGAGAGAGAGAGAGAGAGAGAGTCAATCAATTAGTGTGAGTGTGTTGTGTGTGTACAAGACTGGTTTTGTGTGTGTATGTGCAAGTGTATGCGACTGATTATGTTTGTTTGTTTGTGTGTGATGATGTGTTTGTACGCACGCGATTGATCTTGTGTGTGACAATGTGTGTTATGTATGGGGAGGGGGTGAATTCAATCAGTGTGTATGGGTGGGTGTGTGGGTGGTTGGTCTGTGCATGTGAGATGTGATTATGGGGTGGTACCTTGGTTGTGCTTGGTGTTTGGCAGTTGAGCCATGGTGGTGGTTGGTGGTTAATGGTGGTGTTGGGTTAGTGGCGTGATCGTGTTTGGTGGTTTGTGGTGTCCTCCGTAGTGATTGGTGATGGTGTTGGACTTAATGGGGAAAAATGGGGGCGCACTGGCCAGTGGCGGTACGGTGGTGCTAAAAGAAGAAAGAAGAAGAGGATGTAGGAAGAGTAAAGAGAATGACGAACTTGCACCTAGATTAATTCACTTAAAGAGTTTCAGGCCGACATAAGCTAATTGAATGACTTAATTAGACAACTTGACGAGTTCAATCGTCACTTTGACACAAATCAAAGTCAATTGAACAAAGTAGAATTTGCATTATAGTTTATTGGTCAATACATCTCAGAATTTATACCAAATTAGCTAGCCTTATGATTTCCACACAGTTTTCATTTTGATACATAATATCTTATGTTTTTCTTACCCTCCACTTGAGTATCTTTTTTCAGATTTATTTTCTTTACATTTCCTTTCAATTATTTCCCTTGTTTCTCTTTCATCCTTCTTTAACCCACCGGCCGACATTGCCTCCACCCCTTCCCTTACAACAAAAACTTCAACATAACAATGATAGAAATAACATCACATAGTAGACGAGTGAATAAAGTAGGAAACTAATATGCTAGACCGAGGCATGTCATGTACTGTCATTAAAAGTAGTTTTCCTCTCTCGAAGATATATCATGGTTCTCTAGGTTTCAGACGACTACCTTGCAAGATTCAACAGTCTTGCCTTTTCCAACGAGCATCTAAATAATGAAGGTTACAAGATCAATCTTTTGTTTTTTTTTCTCACTAGTGAACTAGAGAAAGTATTTATGAGAGAGCGATGGAACTTTAAGTTATGAGTAATACCGAAGGACAACGGTGAAATTCAATTGTGTGAACAATACTAAAATAATTTTTGATAGATAAATTAAAGGATTACTTTTGAGATTCAATTAAGCACTTAAATTCACATGTTAAAAATAACTAACAATTAAAAGTCAAAGAAACATCCAGAATGTTTTGAATAATAATGAACAAAACTTAAGCAAAAGAGCACCATGATTGGGTAGGTTGTGTGATAAGCTTGTTTGTGTTGGAACTAAGTATAATTCATGGCCTAATATGTCTTCAACATTAGTTGTAAGCTTATAACAGAGTGAGTACTACTCACTATTAAGATTTACCGTGCTTGTATTGAGTCCTTAAATGCATTGTCTTTATATTTACTACATGGTCTAATTGCTTATATACATTTGTACAAAAAGGTTACGCGGGAGACACTTGTAATTATGGTGGCAATGATTATGGTTCCAACGAAGGAGATGATGCTTTTAGCTACTACGGAGTATTTGATATTGTAAGGTAAATGTTGTCCACTTGTATGCCATTTCGATCTTATTTTTTTCAATTTTTGGTAGTTGTGTTCCCCACTTGAAAAGCCAGGTAGAAGGACCTTTGGAAATCATAGATGTTGAAAGGCATTATTTTAGGACATAGAATAATGCCTTCAATCCTTGGGTTATTAGGCACCCACTTAGAATTCATTTTAACCCGTGGGTTATTTGGTTATAGTAAAGTTGATCTAATAAGACTCCATTATTAAATGGATGAGTTGGGTTTCATTTTAAATGTTGGATATAGACAAGGGGTGCAACTTGGAAGGGTTGGGTTGTGTTTGCACCCAACCCAAAAAAAATAATATGTTTTAAAAGCGCAACGAGCTTTAAACTAGGAAAAGGAATTGAATAAACCTGGGTTGAGTTGGATTGGATTGAAGGAATTTTTTGGGTTTCAATGGGTTGATCAAAATAATGAATTTATTATTTATTTAAATAAAAGTGGAATGGTGGTGGCAGGCTGTGGAGCTTCTAGCAGTGGTAGCGGCAGCCGGCAATTGCCGGCGGCGACGATGGTGGCTGTCGGTGATGGAAGAAGCCAGAGTCGGCGGTGCCTGCCACCGACCTATGGTGGTGGTGGTTAAAATATATGACTTTTTACCAAATAGGTTTTGAAAGTCCAACCCAAATAACTCACTGTTATATGGTAAAAAGTCATATTAGATGACTTGGGTTAGATAAAGGCTCAAACTTTTTTGGGTTGGATTGGTTAAACCTATAAAGCTCAATCTAAAGTCACAGTCTTAGTGTAGATGGGCTAATGAGTTTGGATTATGATCGACACCACTTATTCTAGGCTGTGGCCAATGGAGTTGTGATTCTCAAAGTGCTTGCAACTGCTATGGTTGTTACCATGTTCTTGACATTCGTATTACATGAAATCACCAGGTTAATATACCTTCTGACTCAATGCCTTTTCTTTTCTAGTCTCGCTTCCCACATTCACGAGAATGACATAAATATATAGTGGATAGGTTGGAGAAAATATTTAATAAATGTCTCTCTTTTGAGGAAAATCATTTTTCCAACTTATTTTGTATTCATATTCCAAGGATTTACACATGTGAAGCACATTGATTCTGCCTAATAAAAATGGATTTTTCTTGGAACACAACAAATACACTAGATAGATAAAACTAGTGACATTTTATGGAGGCATCTTCTGTAAAAAATTGTGGTGGTATCAAATCTATGCCGCTTAGGATGTCTAAAGATCATAATTCTTAGTAGAAAAACTAATTTAAGTTATTCGTACTGGCAAAGTGGACAAACGGGTTCAAAGTTGTTTTTGTTAAAGGACCAAGTGGCACACAAAATAAAAAGACCAAATGAGTTACGACAACGAACCTAATGGACAAATAGGGAAAAAAATCCTATCTTAAAATGAGGGGCTCTATGATAAAATTGAAATTGAAGTGTTGAAATACTAAGCCCTAAATAATTCATAAAATTGAAAACTTTAATCAACTGAATTTGTACTAAAAATAAGTTAATCTGTTTGGTGAACCAAAAACAAATATATAAAAATTGTTCCATTTACAAATTTATCCATTTTATCAAAATTAAGCACCTATTTATGTATTTTATTTTTTTGTCAAAATCGTGGTGGTGGCGGTGGCGGTAGAGTTAGAGTAATAGTGGTGGTGGTAATGGCGGCGACGACGGTGGAAAGGTATCAATGGTGACGGTAGTGGTACATGAAGACAAAGTGCTGGTAATCATGGTGGTAGCAATAGGTGGCGACATTGTGGTCATCACAGTGGTCGTAGTGTGGTGGGTATTTAAATGATTTTGACGGACATGGATGTGGCGATGGTGGCGATGATGTAGTGAAGGTGGCGGTGTCCTTGTGGTGGTGTTGCTCGTGGTGATAATGGCTTAGGACGTGATAATTGTGGTTGTGGTAGCAAAATAGAATAATCGTTGTGGTGGTAGTTTTAGTATGGTGGAGGCGGTATTGCCAGCAAATTAATTGAGACGGCTCATGGTGTTAATTATTCTTTTATGTAAAATTGTGTTCAATAACTTTTAACCATCTCATTTAAAAATAAGTGATAAGCATTAAGTAAGTCTACTCTAACTTAAAATCTTAGTCTATTTTTTGTAAGAATTATTTTTTAAAGTGATACAACGTTAAACGTTATCAAACACACTTAATTAAAAATTATTGAAAATTTTAAGTTTTAAATGCTTAATTGCGTTATCAAACACACGCTAAGTCTTTTTTCTTTTTTTTTTCTTTTGCAAAATTGATCAGTTCGATGATGATTGTATGTTGTATGGACGGTTTTGCCCTTTAGTTGGTCTAACATGACTGGCCTTCTTTATTTATTTGGAGGAAGAAAAGCATGCTAGGAACTTCATTGTGGAAGGAAGTTTGCCCTAAAATCGATAGTTGCTCTGGAGTTTCCAAGTCATAATCAATGGACATATTGTGCATGATTCTGGTTTTAATCAAATAGTCATGGGAATGGGATGTGCTCTTGCAAATCATAAAGCCCAACCCAAGTTCGATCTCAAATTGGGCCTAGCCCATTATCAAATTCCCAACAGTTGGGCTTCATAACACACTGGGCCTTTGTTATGTATCATGAACATCTTCCAATGGAGCACATAACAATGTAGTCCGTGAGCTACTATTGCTTATGGCCTTTCTAGATTAATTATTTTTTGTCAGAATTTCGAAGATGAAAGGTTTGCTAACATCTCGGAAAAACTAATACTAAGGCAGAACATTCTTGTGATGAAGCATTTTTTTAAAATACCAACTACACTCTTTCATGAAAAACTGATTTTAAATTAAAGAAAAGTTAATTAAGGTCGTAGTTATAAATTTATTTAACATTTATTAAATAACAGCTCCACCTCACTACAATTAAAACTTCTTCTTCATCCTCCTTCCAATCACTCCTCCCAAATATCCAACCGTCCACAGCGGTGCTCAATCTATTGCTCCTTCTCTCTCGATTTTCTTTTTCATTATAAACTCATTTTCGTACTTATGTACTTTTTCGTTTTTTTGTATCAATTAGATTTAAATATGTTCTTCTGAATTCTCTAGGAAAACTATCTTAAAGGGAATAGTGAATGTGAATAGAATGTTATGCACCATTTTCCTTAAGATGGTATTTGCCCTTATAATGCAACGAGTTACAACAAATTTGTCTCTCCAGATAAAACATGCAACTATTGGCTACACTTTGAAAGTTAGTAACCAATTATAGTAACTATCTTATGAAAGAAGATACAAAAATTTTCATCATCCATGAAAGGAAGTTTCGGCACTTATTTATACTGCACCTAGGTATCTTTGAATAGATCTACTTAGTTATAACTACCATTGAATCAAAAGGGTACTTTGAAAAGGTAATTAGTGATAGCTAACATATACCAAAAGTCACAATTAAATATTATAACTTTCTACTAAGAAATTCAATAGCCACAACATTTGAATATTGAACCCAAATGCCAGTTATTCAAAAATTTAAAGCAAACTATACGCGCATCGTGCGTAACTTCAGTCCATAATTACCAATTAAATAAACCATACTTATTAAATAGCCAAGCTTGTCCAAGGTAATTCTTATTTTTCATGTCAAGTGTTTCTTTACCTTAAAAACACTTAAACAAAGGACAAGGAACCATGGATACTGGAAAAAAAAAAAAAAAAAAGAGTTAAAACGGTGACATAGGTTTTTAGAGAGGACCACGTAACGTAATATAGGGATGACAATGGGGCAGCGGATGTGAGTTTCATAAGGTCCGCAACCGCCCCGCTACACCAACCATGTGACCCCGCCCCGCCCCGCCCTGCCATCTGGTTGGGAGATGATGATACCATCCTCGATCCTATGGCGTTTTTGGTAATCTGACCCCGACCCGATCCGTACTGCCATTTAAATTTCAATCACAAAGTCTGAAAATTAGAAGGGCAATATCAGAAAAATAATTCGGCGATAGATCTGTGACCGCGCGACCGGAGTGGGGAGTCATTGAAGGATGACTGGCGATCGAAAATAGGCGTTGGTGGACAGTGGTTGTCTGGTCTCTGAGATACGCATCTGTTTATAGAGTTTCTTCCCGCTAAGCTTCATTTCAGGAGCATGAGGCTAGGTTTACGCTAAGAGCCTAGCCTCAAGGACATGGTCAGGGGGTGCGGCGGAAGGCAACAACGAAAGGCTAATGGACGAAAGGGCGACTGACGGCAGACCGAAAAAAGGCAACCGAGAAGGCAACCAAATCTCGTGGACCTACTTGGGGGTTTACGGCGGCTTTAAGAGAAGAAGACAATGGGAGAACCGAAGTTAGCTGACCTGCTTAAGGGTTTGCGGTGACTTTATGAGAAGAAGAATAGGGAGAAAGATGAAAGGGGCTAGGGTTTTCCATAGTTTATATAGTAAGAGATACGGACGGTTGAGATTTAGTCTTGAATAAGATATAAAGCGGAGTGGGTCGGGTAGGGTAGGGTAGCAGGGCAAATACACTTAAACCCATACCCGCCCCATACTTGCTGCAGGTTATGAAAGTAAATACCAAACCCGCCCCATGACCCGGTTATAGTTAAAAAAACCGGCTCCTTTAGGTGCGGGGTGGGGCGGATATCTACCGGGTACGGGTCAAATTTTCATCCCTAACATGATCCAACCCTCACTATCAAAGTTTATTCAATTGATGTGACACACATATCGTCTAACATATGCTTGCGGTACAAGTAACAACAAAGTTTATTTAGTTGACGTGAGTTGAACGTTTAAGAGGACGTATGATGTGTATAGAGTCACTTTGACTGAGACGCTAACTTTGGTTTGGTGGAGTTTAGGCATTTTTTAAGGGGACAAAGTTTGAATTAAGTACTTCAAGTGCACGATCTGTTGGACTTGATACATCATTTTACTTGAGGGTGTTAAATCACAAACTCCAAGAATTTTATAATTCAGAATCACCACATTCTTGAATCAGATGTAATCAATAATAAAGAGTCACAATTGGTTGGTTTTACAAAATATTGTATTTGAAGTACGACAATTTTGTAACATATCACATGCTAACTTACATTTATTGTCCTAATACAATTAGATGCGGTGATTTCTTTGGCTACTCTACCTTGGACAATAAGTACATAGTCGAAATCGATACCTCTCTTATTGCAGACATTTTTTCCCTTAACTCCAGCTAAAATTAGAAGGATATTGTAATTTGAACCAATACTTTTTCTATTGCAAGCACTTAATTGATAGTTCTTTCATGGTCACCCCAAAAGAGTCATTCTTCGCTTAATGGAGCATAGAACGAGAAAGAGCAATTCGATTACGAACTCCTTTCCAATATATTTCCACCCATTTTTAGCCTTAAAGTCTTTTGGAAACCGCAAAATACATTATATTATCATCACCTTAGCAACTCAAAATCAACACCACTATCGCCACCACCAAGGCTTTTATCCCTACTTTTTTCACCACCTTCACCAACAACACCAGACCATTTCTTATGCACCATCATGAGATTTCATGATTCACACACACACACACACATGAGACTGGGTATGTTTTGGTGAATTAGGCAGTGATTGTCAATTTGGTTACTGGATCTCCCGTGGTGGTGGGTTTGTTACCGTGGGAATGATTGGTTGGTGGTTGTGGGCTTGGGGTGGTCGGACCAACTCATCAGTGTGATGGGTCTATTGGTGGTAGGATTAGTTAGTAGTACTATGGTCGTGTATTTGTCTTGGTGATGAGGGGTCTGGAGCTATGGGTCTATATGATGGTATTCAGTTTGTGGTTGCAGAATCGCTATGTATTTGTGGTGGTGGGATCTAATAGATGTATTAATTAAGTATCTGGTGGTAGGATTAGTTGGTGGTGCCCGATCTATGGTGGTGGATTTGTGGTTGGTTTGTGGTAGGTCTCTGGTGGTGGTAGTGGTGGTGGTTTATGCATAGTTATCGATTTTAGGACTGATGTCGACCGTGCCGGGTGGTACGTACTACTTTTGTCTTATACTAGTACGATATCTTTTTACATTTTAAACGAGTCAACATACCGCTCTATATCGTTCGTACTGGCCGGTACAGGTGAAACTGACCGAAAACTATATACTGACCGATATATTGTTTGTCCTGGTTCCTTAAAATTGTAAAAGTTTTATTGGAAATTTTATTAGATTGAACATATAAAGACTAAATAGAAAAGAAAAAAAATCATATGTTCTATTATTTCAATCAAAGCCTATGTAGCCTCTTCCTCACAACGTTCATTATAATTTGCAAAATCATTTATGGTAAGTTCTCAATATTCGGTGTAATTTTCAGTTTAATTTTCCTTTTTCACTTAACTTTGATCTACTTCATAGCTAGAAGCTTTACACACGCGCATGCAAACAACTTATTCTCGAATCCAAAGACATTATTCTTGAACAAGCAGCTTATTCTTTTAAAAAAAGTCGCTAACAATGTACTTGAAAAGGAGGATAATTTTAGAGGATATAATGTAATTGAATAAGCTATTTATTCATAAATCCACTGTATAGGAATAAACAACTTATTCAGGAACAAACATCGGTAACTCAAGTTGTACAAGAACAAACTTTACATTCTAGAAGAGGTACAGGGAGAAAATATATGTATATATATTTAGTTCACTAATAAATAAGTATTGCATATGTATATAATTGATAAAAATTTTGAGACGGTATCGATTCCGGTACATATCATTTTCACAAAGAAAGTCAGTACGTATTTCATTACGATATCTATAACCAGTGGCGGACCTACGTTTGCATTGTGGGGGGGGGGGGGGGGGCCCCCCCAACTTTCGAAAAAATTACATTTCACCTAGGTTTGCGACTCTCTCTCTCTCTCTCTCTGCGACTTGTCCTTACAGTCTCTCACCCACTCCCAAACAGCAGACGGGCGATGGCAGACACCACCCCCGACAACAGACACTACCTCCTCCCAGTCGACTCTCTATGTTGAGCAGAGCTTAGATCTGGAACGAGTGGCCGGAGTGGAGTCGTGGAAGGAAACGGCGAGTGGACCGCAAGGAGGTCTTCTTCTGTTTAGATCTGGAATGATCAATGACGGACGGGTGGCAACGACGAGGCGAGGGCTCCATTGGCCAAGAATCCACTGCCAGCGACGACCCGACGAAGTACGGTGATCGGCAATTTAGGTATGCATCTTCAGATTGTTAATTGATAATTTGCTTTCCTAATTGAGCATTTAGATTGTTGATTGAGCATTTGAAATCGTTAATTGATAATATTGGATTAGACTGTTGGACTGGGCAGACTGTTCAACTCGACTTGACGCGCAACTTGACTGGACTGGACTAATGGACTTGACATGCAACTGGAGTGGACTGGACCGGACAAGACCACATGACTTAAACTTAATAATTTGATTGGACTTGACTATATTAATTAATTAAGTCACATTACTAAGCCTAAACTCAATAATGCAATCTAGTTAATAATAAAGTTCACTAATTATTTTATTAATAATGACTACAAAATTGGGGTGCCTACAAAAGTGACGTGGAAGGCTCTTGTAATTATGGAGGCAATGATTTTGGCTCAAATGAAGGAGATGATGCTTTTAGCTGTTAATGGGGATTATAAGGTAATTGTCTTGTCCACTTGTATGCCATTTCGATCTCATTTTCTCTGATTTTTGGTATTTGTGTGTCCCTAGTTGAAAAGTGAGCTAGGAGAACCTTTAGAGATCATTAATATCGAAAGCCATTATTCGAGGACCAAGAATAATGCCTTAAACCCTTGGGTTATTGGGCACCCACTTAGAATCCATTTTAAGTTGTGGGTTATTGGGTTATAATAATAGTTGATCCAATAAGACTCAACTATGAAACGGATGAGTTTGGGAGTCATTTAAAATGGATGGGGGTAAACTAGGGGTGCAACTTGAGTGGAAAAAAAATCTACGTGCGTTAAAAAGGCCAACGAGCTTTAATCTAAGAAAATATTGAATAGATTGGATTGAGTTGGGGTTAGGCTAAGTGGACTTTTTTTGGGTTTTAATGGGTTGATCAAATAAAATAAATTTGTTGTTTATTAAAACAAAAGTGGAATGGTGCTGGTCGTGATGGCTGCCAGCGGTTGTCGGCAACAGCAGTGGCAGCCGGCGGCGGTGGTGGTTAAAAAAATGACTTTTTACCAAATAAATTTAAAAGCCCAACTCAAATAATCCACTATTATATTATCTCAGCCTATTCTAACCCATTTTATAATTAAATGGGTTGCTTTATGTAAAAACTCAATTCTTTTTGGTTGGATTGGTTAAACCCTTAAAGCTCAACCCAAAGTTATAGCTCTAGTATAGACGGGTAACGAGTTTGGGTTATGATTGACACCCACTTCTTCTAGATTGTGGCCGGTGGAGTTGCCATTCTTGGAGTGCTTGCAACTGCCATGGTAACTACCATGTTCCTTGACTTTCGTGTTCCAAGAAATCACCAAGTTGATATACCTCCTAAGGCTCAACTCATTTTCTTTTCTAGCCTGGCTTCCCACCCACATTCACAAGAATGACATAAATATATAGTGGTTAGTGTTGTTATCCAATCCTGGCTACACACTTTTGGACCGCTCTTGGGTCCATCTCCCACAACATGTCAACTTTTCAACGATTAGTGTTCAACGCTCCCAAACCGGTTAAACCAACATGCACGCTCAAGTCACGTGTGTGCCACTTTCTTTTTCATAAAATCTCGAAGTGTACGAATTCATCATCCCCAACCTTAAGGGTTTTGGCCTACCTTCTTCGTTCACCCCTTGGTGACTTCTCTCCTCACCCCTTAGAGGCTTCCTTCACCCCTTAGGGACTCCATTCTTCACCTCTTGGTGACTCCTTCCCCACCCTTTGGGGGCTCCCTCTCCTTCGAGGCTCACTTGCCTTACCCTTTATTATTTCTTCCCCTTAGGAGCTCCATGCTTCGTGACCACCAATCACCGCACCCGAGTGCCGTCTCTGCAATAGCTCTCGCCCTTGCCCGGACGCTGACTTCGTGACGCCCATCGCCTGCACCTAAGCACTGTCTTTGCGTCACATGCCCTAGCACGACGCCGACTTCGGCGATAGACACCGCCATGCCTGTGTGCCGTTTCCATGTCACATGCCCTTGGCATTGTACATATCTGCCGTGCCCAGTGCCATGCTGCTTATACAGTAGCACACCCTGGCTTTCTGTCGCATTATCATGCTGTCGGCACTGCACACACACCGCCGCGCTCATGAGACATGCCGCTTATACAATCGTGCTCCCCGACACTCTGTCACGCTATCGTGGCCCTATATTGGTTCATCCTTTCACCACACCATGCGCATCTATTCTTGGTCATGGAGCATGCTTCGACCCACTCCCCAGAGTGTACAACATCCTACGGGGATAGGCGACTCCTCCGGGACACTATCTTCGACAGGGAGTTCCAAGTACTCTAGCATGAAAACTCCCCTTTTTCCAGGTAGACGGCTCCTCCGAGATGCTACCTTGGCCCGTCAGGTATGCGACTCCTCTAGGGCATTACCTTGGCTCGCTCCGAGTACTCTGGCACAAGGACTCACCCACGGGGATAGGCTCACTCTCTAAGACACTATCTCTGCCATGGAGCTCTAAATACTCCGGCATGAAGACTTCGAGGCACAAGGACTCACCCGTGGGAATAGGCTTGCTCTCTAAAACATTATCTCTGCCAGGAAGCTCCAAATGCTATGGCATGAAGACTCCTCTTCCGCAAGGTAGACGACTCCTTCGGGATGCTACCTCAGCCCGTCGATTCCTTTCTAACACTATATTTTTGCGCTCTTAGTGCTTTGGCACAAGGCCTCACCCACGAGGATATGCTTGCTCACTAAGACATTATCTCCGCTAGGGAGCTATAAGTGCTCCGACAAGAAAACTCTCATTCTGCCAGGTAGATGGCTCCTCCGGGATACTACCTCAGCCCGTCAGGTAGGTGAATCCTTCAGGACATTACCTTGGTGCGTTCCGAATGCTCCTGCACAAGGACTCACCCGTGGGATAAGTTAGCTCTCTAAGACACTATCTCCGCGAGGGTGTCTGTGCGACTAGTTTACATGCTCTGGCACTGGGGGCTTTCATCGGCACCCTATGGACTATAACCCCTGGGTCACTCTGAGATGGGAAGAGGTATCCACATGGCATTGCACCTAATCCACTTGCCAGTTAGGTGTCGGGCCTTCCCCACCGCTGACAGGTGCTCGGCGTCTCTCGACGCCTAGTAGGACTCTGTAAGGGCTTTAGACTGGTGGCTGGATCAATGGGGTTCTATGGCCACACTGGCGTTGTGGGAGCTAGTCTTTCCAGATAGACATAGCGATGTTGTGCGGGGTAGGCTGGGTGAATATGCGATCCAACAGTCCTTGGAGCACCGGCACCGGTGGCCCCCTCGGTGACGTGTCACTCCCCGGGAATGTCAGGTGTTGCTGATGACATCATCATCTCAATCTCTATAAATATGGAAGAATTTATTTGGAAGACTCTTGATATTTTTCATAACTCACATTCACTTTCTCACTCTAGAATTCTAGAGAAAGAAACATATAGGACCTCGAACTCTGGGCCTAAGCATCAACCTGTGACTCTCATCGTGTATTCACCCGCGCCATCGCCCTTGTAGCACTGCCACTCCTCAGGCTTTGTCTGGTAAGCCCTTGGTCTCTGCCCCTACTCTATCCTTGTTGTGTCCCACATCAGCATACTTGACATCTGACTCAGACTGCATTTCTTGTGGCGCCTCTACGTCGACAGCGAACCCACTTCCTTGGCATTAGTTAGATTGGAAAAAATATTTAACAAATGTCTCTGCCTGATAAAAATGGATTTTTCTTGGAATGTAACAAGTACAATATATAGATATAGCTAGTGGCATTTTATGGAGGCATATTTTGTTAAAAAGAAAAAATTGGTGGCATCAACTCTTTGCCGCTAACAATGTCTAAAGATCGTAATTCTTAGTAGAGAAATTATTTTGTTTACTCTTACGAGAACAAACTTAGGGGGCAAGTAGGAAAAAAATCCAATCTTAATTAGTCCTTTTTCTTGGTTTTTCTTTTCAAAATCGATCAATTCAATGATAGTTGTATGTTGTATGGGCGGTTTTGTCCTTTAGTTGACATAACATGACTGGCCTCATTTATTTATTTGGAGGAAGAGAAGAATGGATAGATACTTCATTGTTGAAGGAAGTTTGCCCTAAAATGGAAAGTTGTTTTGTGGTTTCCAAGGCATAATCAATGGACATGTTGTGCATGATTTTGGTTTTAATCACATAGTCATGAGATGTGCTCTTGCAAATCATAGAGCCCAACCCAAGTTCGATCACGATTTGGGCCTAGCCCATTTTCAAATTCTCAACAGTTAGGCTTCATAACCCACTGGGCCGTTGTTATGTATCATGAACATCATCCAAATGGATTACTTATATAGTCCATGGCTAAAATTGTTTTCGGCCTTTCTGGATTACTTATATTTTGTCACAGAATTTCGGAGCCAAAAATGGGTGTGCTAACGTTCCGAAAAAACTAATGATGAAGCCTTTTTGAACTGCCAACTATTATCTTTCGCGATATATTAACTTCAAATTAAAGAAAAAGTAATTAAAATCATTGTCGTAAATTTTTTAACATTTGACAAATATCAGGTCTACCCCATTACAATTAAACCTTATTTTCATCCTCCTTCCAACCACTCTACCCAAATATCCAACCGTCCACATTTTTGCTCAATCTCTATTGGTAAAACTGATTTTCCTACTTATGTACTTTTTGTTATATGTATCGATTAGATTTACATATATTCTTCTGGACTGTGTTGGGAAAAATATCGCAAAGGTGATGAAGAATGCGTGAGTAGATTGCTACACACACTTTCCTTAAGCCAATATTTATCCCCTATAACACAACCATTATAACAAATTTATGTCCCAAGATAAAACATGCGACTATTGGCTACTATTTACAGATTATTAACCAGTTAGAGAAACTATCTTATAAGAGAGGATATGAAAATTTTCATCATCCATGAAAGGAAGTTTTGAAACTTATATATATACTGCGCCAAGGTGTCCTTGAATAGGTTTACTTAGTCATAATTAATGAGTATTGAACTAAAAGTCACTCTTAAATGTTGCATTGAAAAGGTAATAAGTTATGGGCCTATGGCTAACATAAGTCAAAAGTCACAATTAAAGATTATAACTTTCTTTCAAAAAACCAATCACCACAACCTTTGAATATTTGACCCAAATGACAGCTATTCGAAAACTTATAACTAACTAGTATAGAGCACGTGCGTTGCACGTGAATATAGTCGAGAGTAATGTTTGAGGTGATATTATTATCTTTTTTTATGATCAAAATAATGTAATTCAATTATGTTCTTATTTTTTGTGACTTATTTTAGAATAAATGTGATGCCAAGGAAAGTAGGTTCGTACCTACGTGGAGGTGCCACAAAGGCTGTAGTCCGAGTCAGCTTCCAAGTATGCAAAGTGAGAGACAGTGAGGGCGGAGTAAGGGCAGAGAGCAATGTTCCCAAGACAGGCCACGAGGGGCTGGCAGCGCTGCGCAGACAGGGCGACGACGAACAGGGCCGGCAGTCGACAATCCAAGCTAAGGTCCGAGTCAACGGTGCAGCGTTAGAGGTCCGATGTCAGAAGTCCAAATGTGTTTCTCACACTAGAATTCCAGAGATAATAGGTTTTTAGAGAGAGAAAGTGAAAATGTAAAATGAGAGAGAGAGTCCCCAAAATGAGTTTCAAAGTCCACTATTTATAGGCAAAAGTGTGCCTACATCATCAGCTGACACGTGTCGTCCCCTGGGAGTGACACGTCACCAGGGGGTCCACAAATACCGGTTCTCCGTCGGATTGCCGGTTCCCAAATTCACACTGTTCTGCCATTGTTGTATCTCTCTGCCTGTTTGAGAAGACTGACAATACCGCGGTAGCATGATCAGAGTAAACCCGTTGCCCCAGCCACCGGTCCAAGCCCTTACTAAATCCCACAAGCGTCAAGAGACGCGTAGATAACCTGATAGCAGTGAGAGTTGCCCCTGTAGCCAACTGCCAGGCGGACTAGGCGCGATGCCCTCCAAAGACCTGCTCCCCGTCCTGGAATGACCTGGGGGTCATCGTCTTTGGGGCGCCGACAATCACTGGTAACATAAGCGTACATGGTCGCAGTTCAGTACCTAGTGTCATACAAGTCACCCCAGATGGCGATAGCTTTGTGGTAACGAGCCTATCCCATGGCGGCGATGGCTTTGTGGTAACGAGCCCATCCCACTACGGAGGGTCCTCGTGCCGGAGCACTGTGAGCGGAGCCCCCCGAAATGAAGATGACGATAGCTTTATGCCTATCCCGTGGCGGTGATGGCTTTGTGGTAACGAGCCCATCCCACTGCGGAGGGTCATCGTGTCGGAGCACTGCGAGCGAAACCCCCTGGAATGAAGACGGCGATAGCTTTATGGTAACAAGTCTATCCCGTGGCGGCGATGACTTTGTGGTAACGAGCCCATCCCGCAACGGAGGGTCCTCGTGTTGGAGCACTATGAGCGGAGCCTCCCGGAATGCATGTAATATGATAACGACGCATGGGCGCGACGACGAATGTCGCGGAATAATACTTGGTGCCGGGGGCACGTAGTGCGACAGAGAGCCAGATGGATGGTTGTATCAGTGGCGCGATCCATGGGAGCGGCGGCGTGTGGGCACCGGCGACGGGGGTCGTGGAGACAGTGTGTGGGTGCAGGCGACGAAGGTCTCAGAGTCGGCGCGCGGGCAACGGGAGTCGCGGAGTTGTCATACGGACGTGGGCGACGAAGGTAACAGAGGCGACACGCGGGAGTCGCGAAGCTAGCACGTGGGCGACGGATGTCGCGGAGACAGCTCGTGGGTGCAGGTGACGTAGGTCGTAGAGACAGCGCTCGGGCGACGGGAGTAACAGAGCTGTCACGCGAACGCGGGCGACGAAGGTCACGAAGACGGCGGGGGGTGACGGGAGTCATAGAGCTGGCACGCGGACGTGGGCGACAAAGGTCGCGGAGATGTCGTTCGGGCGGCAGGGGTCGCGGAGATGACGTCAGGGCGACGGAGGTCTCGGAAATGTCATCCAGGCGACGGGGGTCGTGGAGATGACGTTGGGACGAATGGAGACTGAAGTCGTAGATCCGGCGTCCGGGCAACGGCGACGGGCACCGTGAAGCGGGCGCGTGGCCATGGGCGGCAGGCGTCGTGAAGCCAGCGCACGGGCGCGGGCGACGTGAGTCACGACGATGGCGCGCGACCATGTGCGACGGGTGTCGTGGAGCCGTTGTGTTGCCGACGGCAATAGGAGCCGTGAAGCCGGTGTGTGGGCAACGGCGGGAGTCACAGAGACAGTATGCGGCCGCAGGTGACGAGTGTCGTGTGGTCGGCGGACGTTGCACGACCACAGGTGACGGGCATCGCGAAGCCGGTGTGCGGGCGACGACAAGTGTTGCATGGACGGCGAGTGACGGTTGTCGCGATGACGAAGCGCGGTGACGAGCGATGGTCGTTGCCACGACGGAGCATGGCGGCGATCGACGGTCATTGCAACTACAATGCGCGAGCGCAGACGATGGTAGTCAGTTGTTAAAGTAGGTGGCCGACCCCCCCCCCCCCCTAAGGTGGCCGACCCCCTTTAGGGGGAAGGCATGCCAAGGTTGTTTCACGAGCAGTTGACGTGACTTAAGCATGTGTCGCTTTGACCGGCTTGTGAGCATTGAAATTTTGACCGTTGAATATGCCGACCCCTAGTGGGCTTATAGGTGTAGCCAAGATAGGTTGAGAACATAAGCCACTTGCGTGTGGTGTGCGCAGAGGGGCAACCCGAGCAGGCGCTGCACGCATAAACTCTTAGCAAGATTTTTCATGTTCCTTGGCCGGAGAGTTGCTGACGTTGTCATTACATGACGAAGGTGAAGAGTAGGTGGCTCGAGACACCTCGTGCACCACCTATTGAGACCTTGGAATTCTTGGCCTCTTCATGAGGGCACGACGATGGGGAACAGGGGCGCGGTTGTGGAGTCGGTGTGTGGGCGACGGGTGACAACACCCTGGCGACAGGCGACAAGCATCGCTGAGACGGTGCATGGGCGCTGGCGACAGGGGTCGCTGAGACAGTGTCGGGCGAGGGGCGACGAACGTCGAACAATGAGTGGGAGTGTGGTTCAAGCTGCCTCGCGAACCACCTACCAAGGACATTGATGTCGGGGACGTGAATGGAGCCAAAGTTGCAAAAACGTTTCTATGGAAGACTGATGAAATGGAGGAGGGAGGAGCAACATGAAGGTTAGAGCGCGAGGCGCGGGTTATGTCCCCACGATTTTTTTTTGTGTTAACGCAGTGACAATGGTGGTTGATAGTGATGTTGCTCAGTTGAAAGTGGGTGGAGGCCTTGGTGCGAAGGTGATTGTGTTGGTGCGATGGGTTGGGGCCGAAGGGAGTGGCCGAAGGTGGTCTAGGTACGAGCGAGGCCGAAGGTGGTCTAGGTGCGAGCGAGGCCGAAGTGGGTAGGGAGGCCGAGGCCAAAGGTGGTGGGCCGAAGGGTGGTGTGGGAGATGGTGGCCGCAGAGGGGTGGGGTCAATGAGGGTGGGGCGCTGGTCTCATGGCCGAAGGTGGTCGGCCGAACTATGGCTGCCGAATTGTAGAGTGGGGGGGTGGCCGAAGTCAAAGGTGGCCGAAGAGGGGTGTGAAGGGGTCGGCGGAGTAGAGGGGTCGGCCAGGGGGGTTAGCGGGGTAAGGGGTCGGCCAAGTGGGTCGGCGGGGTAGGGGGTTCGACGAGGAGAGTGGTCGAAGAGTGGCCGAAGTATAGAAGAAGGGGGGAAAGGAGACGCGGGGCTACCGCGCGTTGGTGGCGTTTGGGGGAGAGGAAGAGAGACGGCGAGAGATGAGGGTCGGCGGGGATGGAGGGGTCGAGGGGGGGTCGGTGGGGATGGGGGAGTCGGCAGGGATGGGTGGTCGAGATGGGGGAGTAGACGAGCATGGGTGGCCGGGATGGTGAGAACAAGAAGAGAGATGGTGGGGTCTTCGACGGCGGCGGGGCCGGCCGATGAGGGAGGGATGGTGGGGGTGGGGACTGCCGGTGATGGGAGGCTCGGCAAGGAGGCCGAAGGGTCGGCGGCGGCCCGAAGAGTGCTACGGCGCATGTAAAGAAAGAAGGAAGGGATTAGGGTTAGGGTTGGGCGCGAGAAGGGTTTGCGGGCATGAATCGAGCGGACGGGTAGACCCGCTAGAAGGTGATGGAAGAGAGGGAAACGGGGCGGGTCGGGCATGTCAGGTCTCACGCGGGTGGGTTCTGCCCTTTTTGGTTTGGTTTTAAGGTTTGAAATGCAAGGTTGAACTTCGGTTTTTTTTTTTTTACCCGGAAGGAGGCCCCAAGAAATTCTCAATGTGTATATAAAGAGAATGAGAGGTGTGAATAATTTTTGAATAACAGAGATTTCTAAGTGAAAGGGAGAGCATGCAGAGGGTGGGGGATAAATGAAAAAAATTGTGAAATTTGTTTTTTCTAAGTGTTGGAGAGAGGGTGAGGGGGGTGGTGGGAGGGGAGATGAAAAATTTTGTGAAAATTTTTCTATGCGTCAAGAGAGAGGGTAAAGCGGTGGTGATTACATGAGGGTGCAAAAATTTTCTAAGTCCCAAGATTTTTGTTGAAATATTTTTCTAAATGTTGAAAATTGAGCTGGGGTAAGGGTGCCGAGGGATACCGCGGGGAATGGTGACCCGACTGCGAAAAATGAAGAAATTTTTCTAAGTGTTGAGCTCAGGCAAGGGTGCCGAGTGAAGCTACGGGGGGTGGTGACCTGACTGCGAAAAAATGAAGAATTTTTTCTAAGTGTTGAAAAGTGGAGAGTGGGGCTAGGACAAGAGTGGCGATGGAGGTGTGGACTTGGGATGGCGGGCTTGATGACCGATTAAGTCACAGAGGCAAGGGAGGGCCGTCAGGATGTGTTGCATGCATGCCCACGAGGTCGCATGGCCTGAGGGGATATTAGCTGACGGAGTTGAGACTTAGTAGCGTGGCCCGAGCCACCCCGTGCACCACGTACCAAGTCGCTGCAATGTGAGGCGAGAGGGGTAGGGAACCTGGCCTACTTGGGGTAGGAAAAGAGGTGAAGCCCCCAATGGAGTGGGAGATGGCACCAAGGGTGGTGCCAGTAGAACAATATTAGCTTGAAAATTTTCTAACTCTGGAAATGACAGCCTCTTGGATGGCTGGGTTGAGGTTGTGACTGGTAGTCCTGGTAGCCTTGCGTTGCTGAGGCATGGTTGCTTATGTGTGTAAGGCAAGGAATGAACTGCACTGTTGGTAGTCCTCGTAGCTCTCCGTTGCACACGCATGGTGCCTAAGTGTGGCAGACATGCATACTGCAATACGATGCTCACCTCCTCCAGAAGAGTGGCCAAAATGATGCCAAGGAAAGTGGGTTCGTACCTACGTGGAGGTGCCTCAAAGGCTGCAGTCCGAGTCAGCTTCCAAGTATGCAAAGTGAGAGACAGTGAGGGCGGAGTAAGGGCAGAGAGCAAGGCTCCCCAAACAGGCCGCGAGGGCTAGCAGCGCTGCGCAGACAGGGCGACAACGAATAGGACTGACAGTCGACAATCCAAGCTAAGGTCCAAGTCAAGGGTGCAACGTTAGGGGTCCGATGTCAGAAGTCCAAATGTGCTTCTCGCACTAGAATTCCATAGATAATAGGTTTTTATAGGAAGAAAGTGAAAATGTCAAATGAGAGAGACTCCCGCAAATGAGTTTCAAAGTCCATTATTTATAGGAAAAAGTGTGCATGCGTCATCTGCTGACACGTGTCGTCCCCTGGGAGTGACACGTCACCAGGGGGTCCATAAATATTGGTTCTCCGTTGGACTGCCGATTCTAAAAATTCACACTGCCTTGCCCTTGCAGCATCTCTCTGCCTGTCTAAGAAGACTGGTCACACCGCGGTAGCATGTTCAGAGTAAGCACGTTGCCCCAACCACCGGTCTAATCCCTTACTGAATCCCACAAGCCTCAAGAGATGCATAGATAACTTGACAGCGGTGAGGGTTTCCCCTGTAGCCAACTGCCAGGCAGACTAGGCACGATGCCCTCCAAAAACCTGTTCCCATCCCTGAGTGACCCGGGGGTCATCGTCCTGGGGGCACCGACAATCACCGGTAACATGAGCGTACATGGTCGCAGTTCAGTACCTAGTGTCATGCAAGTCACCTCAGACAATGATAGCTTTGTGGTAACGAGCCTATCCCGTGGCAGCGATGGCTTTGTGATAACGAGCCCATCCCGCTGCGGAGGGTCCTCATGCCGGAGCACTGCGAGTGGAGCCCCCCGGAATGAAGACGGCGATAGATTTCTGGTAACGAGCCTATCCCGTGGCAGCAATGGCTTTGTGGTAACGAGCCCATCCCGCTGCGGAGGGTCCTTGTGCCAGAGCACTACGAGCGGAGCCTCCCGGAATGAAGACGGCGATAGCTTTATGGTAACGAGCCTATCCCGTGGCGGCGATGGCTTTGTGGTAACGAGCCCATACCGCTGCGGAGGGTCCTCGTGTCGGAGCCCTACGAGCGGAGCCCCCCGTAATGCATGTAATATGATAGCGGCCCACGGGCTCGACGACGAACGTCGCGAAATAATACTTGGTGCCGGGGGCACGTAGTGCGATAAAGAGCTAGGGGGATGGCTGTATCATTGGCGCGGCGCATAGGCGCGGCGGCGTGTGAGAATGTGATGCACAGGGGTCGCGAAGACAGCGCACGGGTGCAGGAGACGACGGTCGGGCGACGGGAGTCACAGAGTTGTCACGTCGACGCGGGCGACAAAGGTCACAAGGGCGACATGCGGGCGCAGGCGACGAGAATCGCGTTGACATCGCGAGGGTGTTAGCGACGAAGGTCACAGAGACGGCTATCGTGCAGACGCGGGCGACAAAGGTCGCGGAGACGACGTGCAGGCAACGGGAGTCACGGAGCTAGCACGCGGACGCGGCCGAACGAAGGTCGCAGAGATGTCTTCCGGGCAACAGGGTTTGCGGAGATGACGCCGGGGCGACGGGGTTCGTGGAAATAATGTCGTCTGGGCGATGGGGGTCGCGGAGATGACGTCAGGATGACTGGCGACTGGAGTCGTGGGCGACGGGCGCCGTGAAGCAGGCGCACAACCACGGGCGACAGGCGTCGTGAAGCCGACGCGCGACCACGGGGACGGGAGTCATGGAGCCGGTGTGTGGGCGACGGGGACGGGCGCCGTGAAGCCGGCGCGTGGGCAACGACGGGCTTCGCCGCGACGACACGCGGCCGCATGAGACGAGTGTCGCGAGGTCGACGCGCAAGCGACGGCGGACGTCCGCGACCACAGGTGACGGGCACCGCGAAGCCGGTGCGTGGGTGACAGCGAGCGTTGCGTGGACGGCGAGCGACGGTCGTCGCAACGACAGAGCGTAGTGACGATCGTCGGTCGTTGCGACGATGGAGCGCGGCGACGAGCGACGGTCATCGCAATTACAGTGCGCGACCGCGAATGATGGTAGTCGGTTGTTAAGGTAGGTGGCCGACCCCTTAAGATGGCCGACCCTCCCCCCCCCCCCCCCAAGGTGGTCGACCCCCTTAAGGTTGCCGAAGCCCCCAAGGTGGCTGACCTTGTTAAGGGGGAAGGCACGCCAAGGTTGTTTCACGAGCAGTTGACGTGACTTGAGCATGCGTCGCTTTGACCAGCTTGTGAGCGTTGGAATTTTTTACCGTTGAATGTGCCAACATGTCATGAAAATTAGGATCCCCAGTGGGCCTATAGGTGTAGCCAAGATAGGTTGAGAACAAAATGTATTTTTTATGTTTGCAATTGTAATCAGTTCATTGTTTGAAAATATTCTTTGTAGATTTCTGGATTGAAGATATGTTTGATGATACTGTTAAAAATAAAAGCAAATTGAGAAATTAAAAGAATGAATGTACGTTTTTGTTTTTATAATATGTTAAATTGGTTTATGGTTAAAATTTATCATTTTCAAGACCTAGTGTTTTGCATTTCATCCTGGTCTTCAACTGCAATAAACAAACATATTTTCAATTAAATGACACCATATTTAAGCCTTGGTTTTTTATGCATATTTAACCCTTTTTTGTTTTTTTTTCCAACAATTTTTTGTTTCTTAATTGATTTTTCACGCATTTCAGTTTCTTTATTTTGTTTTTATTTTTTTAATTTTTCATATGGTTAATTGTTTGCTAACCTAAAATTGCAAGAAAAAAATCACAGTTTTCATTAACCAGTTCAATATCTAATTTATTTCATTTTAACCAAATTTGAAAGAGAATAATAATAAAGGAATTTCTTTGTTCAGTTTTTTCTTTCTCATCATACTTTTCATTTTCCAATGAATAGAATAGATTCATTATCCAATGTTCTTTTAATTTCATCAAAATTTAAAAGGGAGTAATAAAAGAAGGGTAAGAATGTAATTGACGTAATCAACGGAGGACATAATCGTCCAAAAATAATTTACAACATTCATACTTTTATAGGTAACACACACACACACACATAAATAAATATTTTGCAACCACACATTTTATTTCTCAATGTGTAAATGAAGGTTTATATTAAATTTATGACATAATGTTAGTTAAACGCATTACAAAAAAACTAATTAGAGAAGAGTAGAGTTGTCATCGGAATAACTAACGGAGGGCAAAACCGAAAATTATAAAATTAGTAATTAATAATAGTATTTATAAAAGGGTAGGATTATTATTGTAGTGATTAAAGAAACATTTTGTTTCCCAATGTGTAAATATAGGTTTAGATTAAATTTATGACATAATGGTCATTAAACGCATTACAAAAAAACTAATTAGGGAAGGATAGTGTTGTCATTGGAATAACTAACGGAGGGCAAAATCGGAAATGATTACAAAATTAGTAATTAATAATAGTATTTATGAAAGGGTAGGATTGTTATTGGAGTGATTAATGAAGGTTAAAAACGGAATAAAATAATTTACAAGATTCATATTTTTATATGTAGTATAGATTATACACGTATCACGTGTACCGTTGGTCCTTAGTTATCTATTATAAATGGACCGTTCTCATGAAATAGCCAAGCTTGTTGATAGTAATTCTTAATTTTCATGTCACGTGTTTCCTTACCAATAATGAAAACATAAACAAAAAGACACGGAATCAAAGGATACATGAAAAAATAAAAAGTTAAATTGGAGACGTAGGCTTTTTAGAGAAGATCTCGTAACGTGATCTCACCCTCAGTACCAAAGTTTATTCAGTTGACATGACACACATTTCGTTAACATTATAATATGCTTGCGGTACAAGAAACGTCAAAGTTTATTCAGTTGACACGACACGAGAGTTCAAAATTAACATACGTCTGTTTGGGGTACAAGAAAAGGGCCAAATTGTAATAAGATTAAGATACCACAGGCTCTGTTTGTCTGTCCAACAACGTTTGGCTTATGCTTAAACTCTTGGGAGGATGTACGTATGAGGTGAATGAAATCACTTTGACTGTGACGCTAACTTTGATTTGGTGGAGCTTAGGCATTTTTTGAGGGGGACAGACTTTGAACTAAGTACCTGTCAATGGTTCCATTCATTCATACATCCAATTCTTTGTTTAGTCTTGTGCTCTTGTCTGGTCCCCGGCAGCACGAGATGTTGGACTTGGTAGGTGGGTTGACTTGAGGTATTAAATCACAAACTCCGGGAATTTTTAAATTCAAAATCTTCGGGTTCTTGAATCGATTGGTTTTACGATATGATTTTGTGTTAAGTACGACAATTTTGTAATACCACATGATAACTTATGTTTATTGTCCTAAATTCAATTAGATGCGGCCATTTATTTGACAACCTACCTTAGACTAAAGGGACGTAGCCGAAATCAATACGATTCTTACTACATACACCTATTTTTCTTGGTTCTAGCTGAAATTAAGAGGATATTGTAATTTGAACCGATATTTTTTTTCCATTGAAAACACCTATTTGATAGTTTTTTCATGGGCGCCCCAATAGAGTAATTCTTGGCTTAATGGAGCACATAATGAGAAAGAGCAATTCGAATACATGTTCTATCATCACCTTAGCAACTCAAAATTAACACTACCACCGCCCACCACCAAAGCTTATATCCCCACTATTAATCACCACCTTCACCAACAAGACCAGACGATTTCTTGTGCACCATCACGGACTTTCACAGATTCACACAGACGCACACTCATATAAACACCTGAAAGTGGGTATCTGTGTTGGATTAGACGGCGGTTGTGAATTTGATTAGTGGATCTCGTGTGGTGGTGGGTTTTTGCCAATGGGAATGGTTGTTAGTGGTTGTGGGCTTGATGGGACCGATTCAGGGAAGTTGGTCTATGAGTGGTAGGGTGGGTTGGTGCTAACATGATTGTGGATTTGTCTTGGTGGTGGGCGGTCTGTAGTCATGGGTCTATACGGTGGTACTCAGTTTGTGGTTGAGGAATCGATATGTATTTGTGGTGGCGGCGGTGGTGGTGGTGGTGGTGTCATAACATATATGTGTATTAATTACGTACGCACCATGGTAGGTTTAGTTGGTTGTGCTCGATCTGTGGTAGTGTGTATGTGGTGTGGTGGCAGTGGTGGTGAGTCTATGGTAGTGGTTGATATTGTTCTTTATGCAGAGTTATCAATATGGTAGTGGTATTGGCCGGTATATACTCATAGTTATCGATGCGTGTACCGGCCGTACCGGCTCGTATGTATTACTTTTACCTTCTATCAGTACATAATCATTTTAGATTTTGTACTAGATAAAATACCGCTTTGTATAGATTATACCAATCGGTACATGTGATACCGACCGAGAACTACATACCGTCCATTTTTTTGTGTTTTGCACTTGTTCCTTAAAAAAATGTAAAAGTCACAATTTTTTTTTTTGAGAAATTTAGTAAATTGACCATGCAAAGACTAAGTAGAAAAAATATATTTTTATATTATTTCGATCAAAGCCTACATAACCTCTTCATCGCAATATTCATTAAAATCTTTTCCCGTATATTCTCAATCTTCACCGTAATTTTCAGTTTGCTTTTCCTTTTTCTCTTAACTTTGGTTTACTTCATAGCCGGAGACTTTCATCAGATTTGTCCATCTATTTGTAGTACTGCTTCACACGCGCGCGCACATCTATTTGTCTAGAGGAGGTAATACAATTAAATAAGCTATTTGTTCATAATACCACTATATAGGGACAAACAACTTATTCGAGAACAAATAACGTTACTTCAAGCTGTATAAGAACAAACAACGATAATCAAGCTTGATAAGAACAAACTTTTTTATTTTAGAGGAGGTGTAGGAAGAAAAAATATGTATATATTTGTAATTCGCTAGTAAGTGAGTATTATATACATATATAGTTGATAAAAACTTTGAGACAGTATCGAGACGATACCAATTTGTGTACGTACCATTTCACAGAGAAAATCGATACGCATTCTGATACGATGCCTATAACTACGGGTTTATGAGATGTCGTTTGGAGTTGGTTTAGGAAAAGTGTTCAACTTTGTTGAAAATTGTTTACATATGTAAGGATAATTAAGTCATTTGAAAAAAAAAATTACACCATCCACCAAAACCTAACAACGACAAGGTTTTAGTGTAGTTTTTAAAAAAGAAGGGGGTAGTGAGATTTTAAGACACAAACTCAAGGGTATGGAGCGTAACTTATGCAATATATGAAGACTACCCCATATGGAACTTAGTTGTTTTCCCAAGCAATTAGTATTAATTAAGCACCGATTATACATGTGAGATTACTTTGGCAATTATTTTGGTCAAATTTAATTCTCAAAAGCAGCCGAGTAAAGTAGAATGTGAGAAAATAAATTTAATCACTTTTGAGCATTTTGAAACAGGTTTAGCAAGTCTACCTTTTTTTTTTTCTTCATATTTTTTAATATCTGACTTAATAAGAATTTAATTAGGTTTGACCAGACTAAAATTAAAACATGTGAGTCTCTTGCCTCTTGTCACATTACGCCTTTCTTGGGTTCGAGCCGGGCATTAACGCAGCTGCATAGCCGACATTACGAGTTAGCCGAAGGGAGTGGGGCTTTTGTTCATGTCCAATGTCTGTACACGTGGGCCTAACAAAATACTACTTCATGCCATATCAAATAACTAGAATTTTGACTCAGTCTGTTAGTCCACCCAAGCACAAGGACACAATTAGCCTTGGCTGATAAACGTAAGAGTAAAACAATAATTGTAGTAAGTTAAATTTTTTCTAAAATTAAACAGGTATCAAGACAGTAGATAAGTAAAGCGCACAATCTAGCAAAAAAAGGATTCCAGATTAGGTGTAATTATTCAGGTTAAATACATCAAGTTTCTCTTTCACCCTAGCAGAAGAGTACAAATCCAAGTTCTTTTACGAGAGAACCGGTGTTTAATCACCTCGACGAGCACTTTTAGCCCTCCAAATGATTAATTAATTGAAATTAGGTTAGAAGTAAAAAACAACTGGAGTAAATTTACAATCTGATCTTAAGGTTCCATTTCGAACTCAATCTAATGTAAGACTTAAGCCATGGCCGCATATTAATTGCATTTTTGAGTTTTTTTTTTTAAAGGTTTGAAATGTGATAAGAATATCTTTATTGACATTATCTAAATAAGAAGAAAGTAGCAAGACAAGAATCGTACTATCTCCGTCCAAAATTATTTGATTAGGTTTGACTTACGCACTTATTTAGGATATGAGTCATATTTTATGAATTTTCTATTCTAACCCAGGAGATAGTGACAAAAGAAAAGAAAAGAAAAGAAATGAGTTAGAAGAGAGAAAATTAGTTAGTAAAAAATTAAATATAAAGAGAGAAATAGAATAAAAGAAATGTAATTTTTTGTAATTATAATAATTTTAAAAGTATATAATTTTATTTCGAGTAATAATCAAAGTGCTTCCGAGTGGCGTGTGGAAGAGAATCTTCCTCTGTCCTCTCCCCTTCTCCAGTTTTGTTGCCATGCCAAAGCACAAGAAGGACTTGAAGGTCCAACAAATCTAGCTAAACATCCCTGGCCAATATAAAGAACGTGGAGACACGCATCTAACCCTCTGAATTACCGCTGCTTGTCCACACAGTCACACACTATAACACAGAAGAAGTACAAGGAGAGGGGAAGGCAGGACGAACAGAGATGGAAAACGGCTCGAAGAAATGGGGCTTCAGAGGCAACCAGAGCCTGGGCACGGCCTCCGCCATCACCATCAGAGGCGTGCTCAACATGCTCATGGAGAATCTCAACAAAGATGACCCCAGACCCGCCATCCCTCTCGGCCACGGGGATCCCTCCGCCTTCCCCTGCTTCCGAACCACCCATTTGGCCGAAGACGCCATCTCCGACTCCCTCCGCTCGGCCAAGTTCAACGGCTATGCCCCCACCGTTGGTGTCCTTCCGGCGAGAAGGTACTTCCGTAATTAGATTGCTTCTTAGCCAAAACAGTGGCCAGTAGAAGATTCAACTATCCACATATGTGGGCTTGAGTTGTTGCATGGCTATTAATACTTAGGTGCTCTAATTTGTGGTCGTTTGATTTTGATTGTGTTGCATAAAATATCGAGTTTAATTATGTTGGGTACAGTACTTTAATTCAGTTTTTACCCATCTGCTATCTTTTTTGGTTCTTTTTTGGGGTGGGGGCTTGTGGGTTCCCTGATGAATTTGTGGCTGTTCATTTGAAGGCCATGTTCATGGCTCTTACAGTGTAGGATATTAGTCTTTATATAATTCTGATAAGGATGTCACTCGATGTGCAATTGACACCCAAAAAGTAGCATTTTGAGGTTAGATTGATCATTGACCATCAATTAATTTGATTAATATGGGTAGATACCTCTTCAGTAAAGTTCCTTTTTTGCTGTCAGGCTAGATATTCCTGGAAAAAGTGAAATCGCAGTCAATTTTCTAGCTGAATAGTATGATATATATATATATATATAAAATGTGCATAGTGGCAGGATACCAGAATGAATTTGCTAATTATTACGAGGATGCACTTCATTCTTTTGTTGTTAATAAAGGTCCTAAACATTGAGTTCAACCTTACCTTCTGGTGTTTTAACAAATTGCTAGCTTGTCCAATAAACGTTGCTAAGCTTTTCATGAATGCTATAAAGGTTTATGTTGACCTCGTCTGCCTGATGAAAAATATTTTATGCTCTCTTACTGCAATCCTGTAATAAAAAACAAAAAGGTTTAAATGCACTAAACGAGTACCAATTACATGAACAGGATTTGGTTTTGCCAAAAGTTTGAAATATGTTGTTTTGAACTCGACAATTGCAATTATACTTTGACATCGAAGACCATTTTAAATATTTAGAGATACAACTGTTTCAGTTAGACACAACACAAGTAAATAGAAACGATGATTAGATTTAGCATGGGATGCGGACTACGGTTCGTCCATTCCAATTTTTAACTCCAGTATTTCATCTTGATAGGGCAATAGCAGAGTACCTTTCTACAGATCTTCCACAAAAACTATCACCAGATGATATTTACTTGACAATTGGATGCACACAAGCTATTGAAGTGATCTTAACTGTCCTTGCTCGCCCAAATGCCAACATTCTCTTGCCAAGACCAGGTTTCCCATTCTATGAAGCTCGCGCTGCATTTAGCCATCTTGAAGTCCGCCACTTCGAACTTCTACCAGAGAAAGGATGGGAGGTAGATCTTGAAGCAGTTGAAGCTTTGGCAGATGAGAATACCGTTGCTATTGCGGTCATTAACCCTGGCAATCCTTGTGGAAATGTCTTTACATATGAACATCTTAAAAAGGTATGCAAAAGAAAAATGCATCCATTTTGATATTGGGGTCACATGCTTTTGACAACCATGTTGATACTTGTCGTTTATAGATTGCTGAGACTGCAAGAAAGCTAGGGATACTAGTAATAGCTGATGAAGTTTATGATCACCTTGTCTTCGGAAATAACCCCTTTGTGCCTATGGGAGTCTTCGGATCGATTGCTCCCATTATCACGGTTGGATCAATATCGAAAAGGTGGATAGTTCCTGGTTGGCGACTTGGTTGGCTTGTCACAAACGACCCAAATGGCATCCTTGAAAAACATGGGGTTCTCTCTCTCTCTCTGACTCTCTCTGTCCTCTCTCCCTCTCCCTCCCTCCCTCCCTCTCTCTCCTGATAGTATGTGTATTCCATAGGTGAACTCATTATGATGAGTTTTCAAATCTTCAACTTGGAAGTTCATATGCTTATAAAATATTTCAGTTATTGACCGACTACCACGTCCCAGGGACATGGAACTTTTTTCATCTCTATAGAGGTTTATGCAACGACAAGCCGTTGCTTTTGCCATCCTTTTATCTATTGAATTCACAGTCGTAAATGAGGTCATTTTGAAAACTTGACCATCATCCCCTGAAAACTATTAAGATTACAGAATCAATACGATGGAAAAAAAAATCGTTGAGTTTCCATTGCAAAAAGTTCATCAAGTGACCATTTAGGCAGTCCCAACTTGCTTTAACTATCATTAGTACGTGACGGTGATTTAGTGCAACTGGCAAGGGTTAAAGGAGGACGCAACCTGATCAATTATGTAGCTATGAGAAAATATGCCTTGATATTGTGAAGTGTACCCTGTAAGAGCTGATGGTGGACTAACTGCAACTTCTACTGAGTTTACTGATTGAGTCCTCAATATAACCCTTTTTTTATAAGAGTTAGCAGCTGAGCTCCCATTCTTCTGATAAAGAACTGCTGCGTTTTGGATACTATTTGAAGTCTGAGCATCAATCTGTAATATGACTGAACCATAACCAGCTTACTTAACAAAATTTTGCTAACGAAGGAAAAGTTTTTCCTAAATCACGATGTAAGTTTGCTAAACTAAAGAAATTAATTTATTATGTGGTCAAGGTAAAGGAGTAAACATCAGTGCACACTCTTAATGTTAATTGATAGTAGTTGCCTGTTGATTATGACATAACCTCTTTCAAGGGACATGTAAGCAAAAGAATTGCTTATAAATTACATTGCTTACAGAACTCACCACAGCGGTTTACACCATAGCCTTATTGTTTCTGAACTACATGAGTAAGCACAACAGTAAGAGGGCATAGGTTGAGTTGCTTCTTTCAACGGGGAAATTCTTTGTGAAGATCTGTCTATAGAAATGGCAGTTGTAAGCAAAGCAGTTCGCACTTCTTATTATCAGTCTTTGATATTAGCGCTCGAGAGAATCACTATGGTGGTTCTGATGTAACATGTAACATATGTCTCTGTCTTCTCCTTTTCAGATTGTCGATTGTATCAAGGGCTTTCTCAATATTTCTTCTGATCCTGCAACCTTCATTCAGGTTCTTGACTCTTGGCTTTATAGAATAGTATTACCTGGAAAAAGGTTATAGAAGTCCTACAATTTTATCTCCTATTGAATTGCAACCATCATTGATTCTATAGTGATCAGAATTCTATTTATAGATTGTCTGTTCAACCATTCACCAGACGGGTAGAAAAAAAACAAATTTAAAATCCTCAAAACTGGCTAATTAAGCTTTTTGCATGAACTGGGATATTACATAACACTGTCACATGTTACAAATGACAGAAACCCTTATGTTCTGCAATGTCAAATGTACAATACATCGATAATATATCATGACTACCTTGGCTTTTGAGAGGTCAGAAAGAGGACAAAGGTTAATCTGAACTATCTATAGTGTTTTCTATACTTGGTAACTACTTATGGATAGTGATAAAACATTTCTAACATGTTCTGCTCAAAGCCTCAACTCACCTCAACCCATTGAGCCTTGGTCCCATACTAGTTAGGGTCACTTGTTCTGTTAATAACCTGCTTCTGTAATTTGGACGATTCCTAGTAAACACATTCTAGCTTATATCATTAGAAGTTTGCTCCAGAAAGATGTATATATAATGCTTTGTATCTTCCTTGTTCATAAGTTAACAATATTCTACGTTAATTGTTTTGACTTGTATTCTTGAGCTTAAATTGACTTGGGAAGATTAATGTAACGCTGGTATTTTGCCTTTGGTCTTTGCTTCACTTATGCAATTTGATGCTAAGGTTCTTCTACCATCAGGGGGCAATTCCTCAAATCCTTAGCAAAACAAAAGAAGACTTCTTTTCAAAAATTGTCAATATACTGAAGGAGGCTGCTGAAATTTGCTATGATGGAATTAAGGACATTCCTTGCATAACTTGCCCAAGCAAACCAGAAGGATCTATGTTTGTTATGGTAAGGACTAAAGCTGCAGATCTAGATTGTTATGCAGTTCAAGTTAAAAGGAGTTGTTGATGTCTGTATGAAAACTCTGTGCTGGCATATTATAGGTGAAACTAAATGTATCGCTATTGGAGGACATTACTGATGATGTGGACTTCTGCGTCAAGCTGGCTAAGGAGGAATCTGTGATAGTTCTGCCAGGTAAGAAACGAGACTTTTAGGTTTCCAAGCTGTCTTCAAGCTTCGCTCAAATGTTTAAACTGCAGTATACTTTTACACACTATACATCCTTCTTCATCTTTCTAGTTGCTTGTGAATTCCATTTTAATTTCTCTTTTTCAGTGAGTGCTAAAATAGTTGTGATATAATTCATACTATAATAAGAGCATGTTGGCTCTCATCTTTTAACCTATATCTCTGGCACTATATTTTTGGGAATTCTGATTCTCGTTTAGTCCTTGTGGCAGTGATTTAGCAGAGGAAAAATATTCCTTTCTTTTCTCAGTCCGATTAATGGCAATTGTGTTTTATTCGAAATTATCCATACATATCAAAGGCTTAAAGTGGTCGAAATTTAAACTGGAGTTGGTTATGATTCTCTTCTGGTTACTAGTGTATCTTTCATTGTCGTTGTCCGTTTTACACTGGTTCTGGTCTTTCTTTTGTCCTACAGTGCTGAAAGTCCTATTTCTCCACTTTGTTTGAACTCGCGTACGTCAGTAGTTAAGTTGGTTCACATGCAGAGATCAGGGCTACTTTCACAATGTCAAATCCGTAATTTTGGGAAAAAAAAATAGGTCTAATCCCAAAACTGTACCCTCAAGTTAACCCCAAGTACCCCAAATACAGCTTTAATACCCAAGTTTGAAGGTGTGCCAAATAAGTACCTAACTTTTAAAAAGCGTACCAAATCAGTACCTAAGCTGACAGAGCACGGATGCCGTTAAAAAATCAAACGGGTAGGACTGTCATTATTAAAAAAATGTGTTTTAACTTAAAAAGTTCAGGTACTGATTTGGTACAGTTTACTTTTCATAGGTACTCCTTTGGTACGGTTTACTTTTACTACTTTTTCTTTTCTTCGACGTTCGATGTGGCACTATTTTAACCGTTTGATTATTTTATCTTTCTTAATTAATCATTAAAAATTCTCTCTCTCTCTCTCTCTCTCCGCGTTCAGACACGGATTTCCTTAGTCGAATCAGTGATTTCAAAGCATTTTCAGGGTCAGAATCAGAAACTCGAGCCCATTCCACTAGGGCCTTCAACAACGGCCTTGTTGACAGTATATCCGGTGAGTGAGAGTTATTCACGGACAGTTTCGCTTCCTTCACGGCCGTTTCCGGCGGTGTGGACTGTGACGATGGGGCAAGAAAGGGAGTTTGGGTTTTTGGTGGTTTCTGAAAATATGACTCGGTTAAGATCGGACGGCGGTGAGGACGTTATGCTGAGTCTACTCGGGCAGGAGGAAAATGGATCGGTGGCGTACCGGCTGAAATCAGAGGCTGAGTGCCACGCGTCGCAGCCTGATTGGAGACTGGAACTGCCCGTTGAATCTCCACCGCCGATTAAGGTCTCCATCCACTCGTTCGAGTCGAACTCACCACCAGAACCACCACTAAAGTCGGAAAATCTAAACCCAGTGGTGGAATGGCGGTGTTCCAAGCTGGGAAACAACATATATCATCTTCCACCTGGGTAAAGTGGGTCAACCACCTCGCCAAGTGGTCCTTCGGCAACACGGTAGCCCTCGACGGCTCCCATCAAGATGACTTGTGTGGCCCAGATAGCCAACATGCTCTGCGCGTGGACCAAGCTTGGGTTGTCCAAGTAGTCGAGTCCGCCCTCGCTGAAGATCTGGGCTCCGGCCTTGAACCACACCGCCTCACCGAACTTGATTCCGTTGCGGGCCAGAAGCTCGGGGAAGACACACCCGAGAGTTCCGAGCATTGTCCACTTGTAGTGGATCACCTCAAGCTTGCGGTTCTTGGCAAGAGTTTTTGGGTCAGCAGAAAGCCTAGCAGTGTCCCAGGCGTAGTCACCGGGGAATCCACCAGTGAGATAGGATGGAGCCTTACCGGAGAATGGTCCCAAGTACTTGACCCTGTCGAGGCCGTACCATGGGCTGCCGGACGAGACGACCTTGCTGGCGCTCTTCCTCATGGAGACTCTTCCATTGCCGATGATCTCTGAGGCTGTTGGAGTAATTTGCACCGCATTTCTGGCAAAAGATGGGGAAGAGAGGGCCATTGTTGCTGCAGCCATGGCTAAGGAGTAGCAGCAGAAACAGAGATTACTACAGATGGATGTAGAAGATGTGAAGTTGTTGAGTTTAAAGGGAGAGGGAGAGAGAGGGAGATAAAATTTTTAATGATTAATTAAGGAAGATAAAATAATCAAACGGTTAAGATAGTGCCACATCGAACGGCTGTGAAAAGAAAAAGTAGTAAAAGTAAACCGTACCAAAGGAGTACCTATGACAAGTAAACTGTACCAAATCAGTACCTGGACTTTTTAAGTAAAAACACATTTTTTTAATAATGACAGTCCTACCCCTCTGACTTTTTAACGGCATCCGTGTTCCGTCAGCTTAGGTACTGATATGGTACACTTTTTAAAAGTTGGGTACTTTTTTGGCACACCTTCAAACTTGGATACCAAAGTTGTACTTTGGGTAAACTTGAGAGTACAGTTTTGGGACTAGGCCAAAAAAATAAGCTCTTCATCCACGTTAGCTGATTGATTCACTGCTTTGCTATGTAGTAGTTGCTTAACGTTGTGGAGTCACAGAATTGACGTGGGCTGGGCACCATATATTGACCTTTGTTTGTTAAAAATGTTGTGACCACATACTTATGTGCTTGCTAATACTTCCTCTAGTCGCTAAAAACAATTCACCTTTTATGAACTTCTCAGAGATTAAATAGGTAAAAATTCATATCAGATATTTAAAGATTCCTTTTTTTGTAAATGAATCTGACCTCAGTGAGCATTGAGTTCAACTTTCGATTGAATTATTAACAAACAGGCATCAAACTGAATGCTATGAAACATATCAGTTATTCAAATAAATGAAAACTATCAGTTATTTAAATAATGTGCGAATACCAACAAAAGTGAAGGGGAAGGAGAGATGATTTCAATGCAAGTTGTATTGCCTGAACCGGAGTCCTTATGCACCCGCAGTAGTTAGATATATTTACAGGTAAATAAAGGGCATAGGAGGACACATATATTTATGCATAGGATCTCCTATTGACTTATTATTCCTCTTTCTCCTTTTGCAACTTGTGGAAAGAACACATTTTCTCACCAAATTTGTAGATTTAAGGTGTAAGAGGGGTACTATCGATCTGCCGAAGCATGTACCATGCATATATGAAAACGTTTTGGACCAATGGCAGGTGTCCGTGCTGCCTCCGCCACTCGTTCCATAGTTTAGCTTAACTTTCTCTTTACTCTACCGGGCATAAATCTAGGAAGAAAATTTTCATATATTGTTAGATCTGAATGATTTCATGGAAATTTACATGAAAATTATTTATATAGCATGATTTAAAAGCAAGACAGGTCTATCTGTATGACACATTATGCAGTTCCCCGTCATAGACAAATGTTTTCATTTTTTATTACCTTCTCAATCTACTCAGAGTATTTTGAGCAGAAAGTAGTGCTCGTAAAGCAATTTCGTTGTAGTTTCATGTAGGAAGTTTTTTTGTGACTAACGTGTTTGAAACTACTTTACCAGCTCGGAGAAACATGAAATGAGACTCATCTAGTAACCTTGAATGTTCATTCTGTCTTCTTCCAGATCAGTAAAATGGTGTTATCTTGCAGAATCTACTAGTTTCATAGTGACTAACTTTGCCATAAAAGTCCACCAGTCTGCATCCTTGCTACGCAACGAGGAATAGTTTATTAAGTACCTTAGTAGAAAGAAGTTTAGCTAATTGTTTCAGCTCTTATGTTTGCCACTTCTATCAGGTGTTGCTGTTGGACTTAAGAACTGGCTCCGGGTAACTTTTGCCATCGAGCCATCATCTCTTGCAGATGGCCTTGGAAGGATAAAAGCTTTTTCTGAAAGACATGCCAAGAAAGAATAGATGCATATCTCAGGGATCTCTACTGCTGAAGTGGGTTATTTCAACTGCTTGTTGGATCTCACTCTCTTCGATGTTGGCATATTAGTATGCTTGCTCCCCAATAATTCGCAAACCATAAGAGGTTTGTGTAAACTGCCAATTTTCAGTAGTTCATGTTGGGGTGGTGATCGACAACTCTGCGTTGGATTGCACGCCTCCTCCTTGTATTGCTGGTACAATTGCTGATTTTTCCTGTTATTGAAGGACTACTATGATTAGATGTATGTACTACCAGTTGATGGAAGTTAGCTGAATTATCTCGTACAAATATACTATTTCGCTCTAAAGTAGCATATAGTATGGACTATGGTCCTTGCCAAAAGTTTGAATCAGCATGAATTCGAACTCTCGATGTGTTTGTGTACTATACGTATTATCTAAATATGCCCTCCATTTCAATTGAGGTCTTTCATTGACTTTTTGTGACTTTCTAGGTTTTGAATTGAACTCAGTTAATAACTATCTAGTAAATGAGTTTTGTTTTTGCAAGTTGCGTTATGGAAAAAAAAAAAAAAAAAAAAGATAAGATAATGTTGGTATGTATTATGTCTGTCTTAGGAAATTGTAAAAAAAGAAAGAGCAAAACCAATGACAAACTATACATGCGCGCGCATTATTTCAATTCCGGATGAATGCAAATGTTCTTTACATCTCTTTTACGTTTTTGGCCATCAATCTTTCTTTTGTTCATATTTTACAAGTACAATTGAATGACAATCTGATTCTCTAGAATACTACATATTTTTTAGATTTACAACTTCGAAGATTGATTGATGTTGTATACTATCACGCTTGTGTAGGTTCGAGTCTCATGCAAGATTGGTGGCAAATAAAAAGATGAACTAGAATTGTATAATTACTTACATCTAGATGAATCTTGTTTTTTGCGTGTATGGGCCTCGAGTTTCGAATCCAATATTGGATGAACTCTCAAGTTTAATATTGCACAATTGACTGCCCAAACCAACATATTAAACTTCCAAACTCAAATCTGAAACTGGAGCAATTAAGGTAGTGTTTGACAGAGTTTTTGTTTTCAGTTTTTTCTCCAGATTTGTAAACTAGAGAAAAAAAATTCGTTTGACAGACGGTTTTCGTATTTTTCTTTTTCCCTTCAGTTTTTAAAATGGGGCTGTTTTTTAAAACTCAATTTTGGAGTTTTGGTTTTTGTTTTGAGATCGAATCATCAAACTTTATTAAAAGTAATTTTCTATCCACATTTTAAAAAACTCATTTCATTTCATCACTTTCACCACTACCATTACTTACCCTCTAAGCCCTCACCACCACTACCACCAGCAGACAACCACCATCACCACCCAGCCGCTGCCCCAACAACCCAACCTTCGTCACCCCACTGTCGCACTACCACAGATCTGCTCCACTGTCACCACCCTACCGCTGTCACATCAACATATCTCTTAAATTGCCGTCACAATCCCACCGTTGTCACTGGCAAATCTGCCTAACCGTCGCCACCCCACTGCCATTACTACCGCACGAATCTGCTCCACCACTGTGTCGCATCAACTAAGTGGACAACATCGCAATTAGCATCTTAACCACCAGGCACCACCACCACCACCATCTTAACCACCAGGCACCACCACCACCACCATCTTAACCACCAGGCACACCGTCATAACTGCGACAATCGATTAATGTCGGACAACATCATAATCAGACAACACCGTAATTAGACAACATCATTACCACAATTGATCAACGTCGACGCTGTCGATTTCACCACTTCCAACCACCTGCCGTCAATCTCGCCACAGCCCTCGATCTCATCAGATCTAGTTTTTGGGTAGCAGTAATTTCGTCGTGATTTTGACGGTTGGTCGTGATGGGTGGTTGTTACTGGCTATGGGCGGAGGTGATACTGTGACATGATGGTGTTGGTTGGTTGTAATGGATACTGGTGTTTCGGGGAAAAAAGAAACATGAAGGACAATAAAATCCTCTTAAAAGAAACCAAAACTGATATTTCAAACGTCTACTTATTTTTTTTTTCAAAACAAAAGTCACAATTAATTTTGATTTTTCTTTTTTAGAAAATCAAAACAATGTTGTCAAACATAAGTTTGAGAGTAAAAACAATTTGGTACTCAAAACTTTAAAACTAAAGTGATAGCGAACGGTAAGGTCTCTTCCTTTGTTATTCAAGTGACATATTCGAGTATCAGGGCAGGTGTAATGAGAAAAAGGGACAGTGACTTCAAAAAACCCAGAAAGAGAGAGGAGAAGAAATGGAGAAGGGAAGTAATACAATTTGGAATCTCATCATGGGGAACGAGGAGGTGAAAGCAGCATCAGTGTATTCTGTAAAGGGTGTTCTCAGCAAGGTGCAGGAAAATCTCACTCCAAGTGATGACAGGCCTGTATTTCCTCTTGGCCATGGCGATCCCTCCTGACTCCCCTGTTTTAGGACTGCTGTTGAAGCCCAAGATGCCGTGATTGGTGCTGTGCTGTCCGATCAGCTGAACTCAATAGTTACCCCCCTTCCCAAATATGGGTTTGTTCAGGCTATGAGGTAAGTTATGAGATACAGCAACTTACCTGCACCATTATTGCATCCTTCTCGTTTTGTTACCAGAGGGTGGACCGTGGACATAGCACCTTCCTTTGTTCCTTGGTCACGAATTTCGCCTTACTTGCCCCATCTTAAACTTTGCATCTTTTGCGCTTTAGACAGTATTGACATTGAGATTAAGAAAATATTCTATTCGTTCGTCTAATTACTTTTCTTTGCAATTTTTGTATGTTCATCTTTTACTAGTCGAAATTGGCTTACGATTCCAACTTGGCACAGTCTTAGGTTGTACAGTTCTAGCTAATACAGGGGTAAATAGAAACAATAATCGTAGTCTAATAAAACAGTTATAACATACTCAAAAGCACAATAAACCAAGAGTCATACATGTCTGATTTTTAAACACAATTGACTGTTTATTCAGGAGATGAAGAAGCATCAAACACCTAGCTGTTGAACATTTACACAAGTTGATTGAGCTTGTGTATGCTTAGGGATATAAAACGATGCAACTTTTAACTGTGGTTCGATTTTGTCGTGAATGTCTCTTTTTCAAGATTTATCACAGATCACCAATTTTCTTCTACTTCATCACAAATCTGACATTTCTATCTTTGTCTCATTGTCTCAGATTGTTGAGGGCATCGTGAGCTATCTCGACGTGACCTCGGGTCCCATGACGTTTATTGAGGTATGTGATTAAACATCAACCTTCTGTAGATCATGCATATAACATTCCCGGTGAAGTGGTGATAACTTGCTTAAGTTGTTAGTATAATAGTTTGTGACTCTTATCAATAACGCTGACTTTCTGTGTACTGTGATCAATCTAGCTAAATATATATTTCTATAACAAGGTCAATTTTTTTTTCCACTTCGGGAAAATTATATAAGCAAAATGAGGAATCTAAATAAAATTTTTAGGAAATAAAGCAATAAGCGGCAAGAAACCAGGAACAAGTGATTCTTCCCCAGAAATAGTATTCACGTAAGAACATTATCACTCAGCGTGTAAGGTAGAAGTGGTAAACAACAAAGAGGGTTTATTTTCGAGGAGGCAAATGAGCTTCTTTTGTTTTCTTACCAGGCAGAATAACCACATATTCCTCTTTAGCAAGCTTGATAAAGAACTAGATATCATCAGTTATGCCTTCCAGTAATGAAAAGTCTAGCTTCACCTGCAAAATATCTTTTAATATCCCATTTAGAGCATGATACTCCTCAAATATTGAATGTCATTACCATTACAAACAGCGACCCTTCTGGTTTGTTTGGACACGTAATGCAAGAAATCTCCTCAAAGTTTATCATAACAAATCTTTGCCGCTTCTCTGAGTAGATAGATGGTCTTAGAAAAGGAAATCTTCTGTTGTTTTCTGAAGGATCTCTAATGTCTTTTTGCGAGAAAGTGATCCCTATTGCCCTGTTTTCTAGAAAATTAGAAATAGATCAGTAATTGTAATTTGAGTGAAATGCATGGCAGTTCTCGCGATCTGATATTCATGGGCAGATTGCCATTTTCCAATTTGGTTAGAAGTTGACATCTGGTTGCTTCAGACAAGTTTCCCATGATCGATAGCAACATCTTAGGATGTCTGCTGCATCTTTATTTACTGTAATAGCTTTCCACTTGATCAAAAAGAAGATCCTATTCTGGTTGGTAGATTTTTGAAAAGAAAAAGGACTCAAACACTAGCAAAATTGCAGTAAATTACTGGAAACTGAAAGCTGGGGAAAGAGATGTGTTTGGTAGCATATTTTGGTTTCTTCTTCTAAAACTACTATGAATTTTGGCTGGTTTTTGGAAACTAGGGTAAGGAGTTTCCAATAACTAGTTTTGGTTTTACTATAGGATCTCACATAATCTCTCTCTCGCGCGCGCGTGCGTGCGTGCGTGCGTGGTGATACTCCAACCTAGGTTAATGGCAACCTCAAGAATTAGATTGGATGTCGAGAGGAGTAGTGGCGGCCGAGGAAGAGGGCCATGATGCAGTGGTGGTGGGTGTGGTGATTGGTGGTGGACGGTGGACGGTGGCAGATGAAGATGAACAAGAAAGGAAATCTAAAAGAAGAGTGAAGGAAGAGAAACCATCACAACTTGCTATCAAACACCACCCCCTTTTTTCAAGGGAAAAATAAAACTGGTATCTTTTGCTCCTAGTCCAGCAGCTGGAATAATGCCACAGTCGCTTTGGGTCTGGTGTGCCCTTGAAAATCACGAGGACTGAGTGCCTTCCATGCCTGGTCATACTCAACCGCATCAGGTCTCTATTAATACTGAAAACAAAGATGAATCTCAAACAGGACCTTGCATAAAATATACTAGTGAACTATGTGGATGATGAATGTTGTTTCTATTCGTTTGGTAAATGTCTGAAACTGTATTGCTCTAACCTATTCAGAACACATAGGTCCAATCAAAAGACCAAAATAAAAGAAGAAACATCTCAAAAAGAAATCATATCAGAGCAGAATCAGGAATGCCCCAATTTGAGATGGTCCCGGGTTTTTTCTTCCAGCTCTTAACCTGAAATCGTATTAGGCAAATGAACTTGGAACAGAATCTGGATGAGGAATATTTGCGTCATCTTGCTAGAAAGTTTATGCGGATCCAACTTTAGTTTTGCCAGGTACACTAAAGCATACAGGAATGAAAGCTGTGACAAAACTCGCTATCCCTCTTGCACATCATCAATGAATTATGATATGGAGCTCACGGATTAGCACTGAGCATAGCTAACATCTATCACAGGTTTTGCCGTGGAAATGAGAAATTGGCTGTTCATAAATTCTGCTGTTGAGCCATCATCTCTTGAAGATGGCCTTGGGAGGATCAAAAGCTTTATGTTTGAGGCATGCCAAGAAGCCATAAAAACTCGCTTGTTTTTCAAGTCGGAGATTCAGTACAAAGAAGTTCCATGGATATCTTGTCAAAGGTTGGACTAATTCTTGTTTGTTGTATGAAGCTTTCCAAGATTTAGAGCTCGTTCTTGATAACCAAAAGACAAAATGAGCTCTCAACCACATTATTATCTTCTTCTTAATTCTTTGGCCTTACAATCACATCTTCTTTGTCTTTTTTCATTAGCTTTGGAAACTTCTTCCTCACTGGATTGTCCTTTACTCTGTCTACTATCTAGCCATGATTTTCTCAATTTGCCCACGTGTTGCAGGTTCAAAGAACCGGTTACTCATAGCTTGCCAGCCCTTGACGACCTTCGGTTCATTGCTATGTTGGTGCATGTAACAGGGTTATTGCACTTCAGAATATACATCAGACAGCATTGGATCACGTCTTTGTATTTTCGAAGTTCTTCCGCACCCTATTTGAGAACCACTATACCTGAACCGCTATCCCTTAATGAACCAGCAGAAAATGACCTTGAAAGCGTGCTTGTGCTCTCTCTCTCTCTCTCTCTCTCTCCCTCCCTCCCTCTCTCTCCCTCCATGTGGGTGGGGGTGGTTTTAAAACTATGAATTATCAGGTAATTGTCCTATTCTCTGTAGCAAAATTTGGCATCTATAAGTTCTTAATTGATTTCTATCTAGCTCACTTTAAATTTGCTTTCTTACTTTTTTAGCCGTCATTTTATTCTTCTGATAGATGTAACAATGACATTACGAGATCGCTGGACGTCTGACTGCTTTCTACATGCTGCAGCAAGGCCAGCTTTGTTATGTTTGGGAATATCAGGATGCCCCTCAGCAGCTATCCGTGTTAGCATATACCTTAATGATCCCAGTCTGAGAACCGCTATACCTGAACATTGCAGTTTTAGCTCTCTTTTGCAGCTTCTTCTTCGATATGATTCCAATATCTATAGTTGTTCGGGAAGACACAGATAATGAAACGAGTTAAGTTTGTCCTCTTGGAAGATATCAGTAGTTGGCCATCATGCCTTTTTCTTGTCTGGAATTTCTTCCGTTTGGATAAGTAATGTGTCGATACAACAGATAAAGATGCAGATTCAACTCCTTTGGAGGAACCATGGGTTAGCATGTTAATTTCTGGAGTTTGTGATATTAGATACGAAAATTCAGGAGAGAAAATTAAGTATTTGATTCCCATAAACAAGAAAATAAACTACAAATTATGCAACTTTACTAGGAGAATATATAAATCCTTTAGAGGTCTCTTATAACCAATCAAGCAATATCAATGAAGCTCTCATTTCTATTTTGCAATGCTATAAAATCAAGCACATACAGCTTATGTTGATGTTGCATACGGCCGTCTCACTTCAACAACTCCCAATTGATTTAAACCAAAAAAAATTCATTTCATTGAAAGATCATAAGAAAAGCAACATCCAAAAGAACTAATAGAGGGCATTCACATCATTTCGATTTTCGATTTCGAAGGGCACGAACACATAGCTTAAGTAGTCAAATTTGCCTCGTCCTCATCTTTATTCAAGTTGGTCATGCGCAGAAGTCTATATAGACTTTGGCAGCTCACATAAAAACAGGAGGGGAATGAACAAAACTTTGTTCAAGTAGTCAATTCTGTTTCGTCTTCGTCTTTGTTTAACCTGACAACTCAAGCTCACATAAGAAGAGATCAGTCTGAGTTAGGCAAGAGGCAATATATATTAAATTATTTTAAATAATCGGAATCACGGATTCTTTGCCGTATAAAATTTTCTAATCGGGTGAGCACGGTACGGTTCGACTTAGGAGTCACACCTACACACATAAGACACACATGCAGACAGAGAGACAAGTTATGCCAAAGTCGAGGAGAGGAGAATCTCTGCATGCACTGACCACATATTACTATTTCTATATCCCTGCTGCTTGAAAGTTGAAACGCCTATAAACAGTACTGCAAAGTCTTGAATTACGTTACATCCTATCCTTCCAAAATCGACCAAAGAGAGGGGCCATGGAGAACGGCTCAACGAAATGGGGTTTCTTCCAAGGCAATGAAGAGCCAAAAGCAGCGTCAACGCTGACAGTTAGAGATGTTCTGGCCACTATAATGGAGAATCTCGACGGAGCCGATCAACGGCCCACCATTCCCCTCGGCCACGGCGATCCCTCTGCATTTCCTTGCTTTCGAACCACCCTTGTAGCCGAAGACGCCATTGTTGAGTCTGTCAAGTCTGCCAAGTTTAATTGCTATGCCCCTGCAGGGGGGATTCTTCCAGCAAGGAGGTAATGTCCTTTTTTTATGTGCGTTTCTTTTCCATAAAATTTTCATTCATGGGCTTTAACGCTTTCTCTATTCAGTAATCTTATATTTCTCAAATAAAATTTAACTCCCAAGTGATGTGTTAAACCGTGAGCCATACTCGTAAATTTCAAATGCGTGATGTAAGGGATGAAATTATGGGAAGACTAATCTATTCCAAGAACATGAAACTTTAGGTGTAATAGGTGCTGTTAATCCTTTGCAGTTTTGCACTCATAATTTTTTGACTCCTTATAGATTGATTGGTTAATTACGCTCGTTTTCATGGCCTAGTAGACAAGAAAAAGTTTATCATATGGCCTAAAGGTCTATCGATAAGTTTTTAAAAGGCAACTATTGCATAGTTGCAAACATCCAATGGTTGCTGTTATCTATAACACCCAGATTTGACGTTAATTACACAACATTTGGTCAGAATGCACTAGGAATTACACGTTACGAACCTTTTCAGTGAATATTAGCAAAATAATGCGCGTCCGTTTCAATTTGAAGGCACTTTTTCCAGATGACATTTTCCAAGTATATTTCTTGGGGTAGTGCTTAGTTGGTAATCCTACCAGGTGGTTCAGTTGTAGCAACATCATTAACAAACAAGTATCTTTTTTTGTACTTGCTTTCAGTAGCTCTATGATCAAGAAAATAAATGATGACCTTACCACTAGCCAAATAACAAGAATGGTCGACCAGATGTGAAGAAAATAGTACTCTGTGTGTCTGCCAATCAGCCAGTGGAAAGGCATATGAATACCAAAAGCTCAAATCTACGACTGGTGGTAGGAAAAGTAGTTAATCTCAGCTTCCACTAGGGTCAAGAGGTTGCACTATCGTGATTCTAGTTCTCCAATTGCATTTTATGTGTTTGAAGCTTCCATAACTAGCTTCACTAAGAAGAACTAGAATTCCTATTCTACTTCCATGTATGGCTTTGTGAGTCTCCTATCTAACAACATATTTCTGTTGTTTCGTTAAAATTTAGGTGGGCTTTCGCTGTTAAAGTGATGGCCTACATAAACAACACTACTTGACGCTGTAGAATGATGAGAGCATTATCTGATTGGAAATTCATTTTACGTCCAGCATGGTGTGCCGTTTTTCCTCCTATCCACATTGCACAGCATACGATTACTAACCTTTGGCAGTTTGGAGGTCAATGTATTTCTGACAATGTAATGCACCTAGATGTTCAAAACACCTATGGTCTATTTACTTTATCTGCTCCATTTTCACATGCATGACATTCAGATATAGCATAGGATGTGCATACCTAACCCATGGATTGATTTGAATAAATAGAGAAGGGATAACCAGTAACCTGAATGAAAGTGCAAGGGAAGGTGGAGAGAGGAATCAATTACAACAAGGAAATATGGGAAAAAGAAAGAGAATGAATACGATGTCAAAGGAAAAACTTAAGGTTCCTATTCAGGGGCTAAATATCATCTTAATTTAGACAATTTGACTAATTCATTATCATTATGGTAACAGGTCTGTTGCAGATCATCTATCTAAGCATCTTCCTTATAAATTATCAGCGGATGATGTTTTCCTCACAGTGGGTGCCAATCATGCAATTGAAGTCATAATAACAGCTCTTGCTCGTCCTGATGCCAATATTTTATTACCTAGACCAGGGTATCCACTGTATGAAGCTCGTGCTGATTTTAGCAATCTTGAGGTCCGCCACTTTGATCTTCTACCAGAGAAGGGCTGGGAGGTTGACCTTGATGCAGTAACAGCCCTTGCAGATGATAAAACTGTTGCTATAGCTATTATTAACCCAGGGAATCCTTGTGGCAATGTGTTCAGATATGAGCATTTACAAAAGGTGATTTAAACTATTCATTTGAAACATAGGCTGCCTAGATTAATATTATTGGTTGCAGTATTACTGCTTGTCGGTTGTCAAATACTGCAACCAATGACATGTTTCTTCTTTTGCTAGAACTCCCTTTCTTTTGCCTTACTGGTCCTTTGCTTTTCTGGATCCCCCTCACCCCCAACACCCTCCTCTCACCCTCTGTAAAGGTTGCAGAGACTGCAAGAAAGCTTGGAATTCTTGTAATTGCAGATGAAGTTTATGGCCACCTCTCTTTTGGAAGTAATCCATTTGTGCCGATGGGAGTGTTTGGATCGATAGCGCCTGTTCTTACACTTGGTACGATTTCAAAAAGATGGATTGTTCCGGGTTGGCGACTTGGTTGGATAGCAATAACTGATCCCAATGGCATCCTCCGAAAATCTGGGGTCCTCTCTCTCTCTCTCTCTCTCTCTATCTCCCCCTATCCCTCTCCCTCGCAAACCCCCCCTCCCCCCAACCCCCCCCCCCCCCCAAACCCCTGCAATACACGCTCACACTCACTTTCTAGCATAAGTACACTTCCTCTATTTCATTAGCTTTCAGTGACCCCTTATTAATGAGGATATGTATCAAACGCGTTAAAAAGTTGGTGCAAACTCTAACCTTTAAAAAATAGTTGTTGCTATTAATTGAGCATTTATCATAAGCATGTATTTCTCAGAAATTAATTAGGTCAATCCTGTTGTGTCTTGCAGTAAAGTTATTTCTTTATCATTTTGCTTCTTCTCTCAGGTTGTTAAGTCAATCCAGAGATATCTCTGCATCACTGCGGATCCTCCAACTTTGATCCAGGTATGTATTCTGTTGTGTCGGGCAGTTGATTGTCTCCAAGTATAGTATTCAACAATCTTGATTGTTGACATTGCTTGGTCACTGGCATGGGAAAGGAACCAACAACACTAGCAAATGTGACTATGGACTTTTGGAGTCAATATTACTGTAGATTTTGAGGCACACCTAACACACAATTGCAACTAGAACGTGCCTAAAAAGTTTTAGGTACCTCCTTCTTCATTGAGAGATAACATTGAGTAGGGGTGTACAAGGGGTATCCAGTTGGATAAGGGTCTCGGGTTTTTTGGGATTTTACCCTCGAGTTTCACTTGTACTTGTGTCCATATTCTCATAGCACGAAGAAGTTTGCACGCCCTGTGGAGATGGGCACATTGTAGCCAAACCACGTGCTTATGTTGTAGATACCCTTCATGTAGGCATGAAGCAGGAAATGCTGCCTCAGAACGAATTCACGTGCGCTACAAGCATATCTTACCCCAGATTTCACGTAATCGAGCCCATTAACTAGTTACTTGGATCCTATCAAAGATCATTGTACATCTTGGCTGATAATCCTTTAAGAAACGGTGCACTATATTCTGATTCTGTCTTGGCAGTCAACTCATGATGGTTTAAGAATCTCTTAGTCAGCATGTCTAGTACATGTAATTTGGATTAATCTACTAAACATGGTTTTTTCTTGTGCTGTCTGTCTTCTGTAATCAGGGAGCAGTTCCTCAAATTCTTGAGAACACAGCCGAGTGTTTCTTTTCGAAGACTGTTAATCTACTCAGAGAAGCTGCAGACAAATGTTATGATGGCATTAGTGAGATTCCTTGCATTACTTTCCCAAACAAACCAGAAGGATCGATGTCTGCAATGGTAAGGCCCTCAAGAGTACTTTGACATATTTGTAAAGCTTTGAGTGAATTTTGATAATGTGGCTTCCTCATTGAAGGTCAAGCTAAACCTGGCATTACTAGAAGGCATAGATGATGACATGGATTTTTCTTTCAAGTTGGCAAAAGAGGAATCCGTAATCGTTTTGCCAGGTAAGTTACCACAGCAGTGAAGAATAATTTGTTCGCTTTACTGATGCTCTTATAGTCCATTTCCTGTTGTACAAAAAAGCAAGAGGAGTAGTATCCCGGCATAGAGAATATCCTCCTTAATCGAACAACTAATAGACCCAAATGCAGGACCAGGTCAATTTATTTGTTTGACTTTGTGCAATGAATATGCCGAACATGTTATTTAGCTGTGAATATTCAGCTTCTACAAGCACACTAAACTGTGATGTTCAAGAAATTCTACGAGTTAAGTACAGACGAAGTGATAGGCAGATGTACTGGCAAGGGAGGGGGTTTTGGGGTGTGGGGTGGGGGGGGGGGGGGGGGGGGGGGAGTGAAAAGCTATTGAGCATAAACAAGGTGAATAGTTAATACCGTTAGGGAGGCTAAGCTTATCTACGTGCAATAAGCCACTGTATCTTTTCTCAGGCAGCATTGTGTATCACCCAAATGCCAAAAGAAGAAAGCTATAAATAGAAAGTTGAAGAACACCACAATGCACTTCTCGCTAATGGGATGATCATCTGCACAGGGAACTGTCTGAAGAGCTTGCACATTAATTAAAGGGGGTGTTAATTTTTCGTACCCATGTACATATACTAGGAGTTAGTGCATTCGCTTATCAGAGCCATCCCAAAGAAGTTTCCTCAGCATGTTTTCATTGTTCAAAATCTTTGGGGCAATTGAAATGAAAACTGAATGAACTCAAATGCTGAAGAAAATTGGTGATAAATCCTCCTGCATAACTTTCCTGGTAGCTTTTAATTAATTCCCCTCCATCAACAGCCTTGAGCCTTTTAAAGATGAATGGAACCCCTGATTAGTTACAGGAAGCCAAAAAAAAAAATCATGTAGATTGCGTAAGGTAGCCTTTTCAATCGGCTAAGTTTTTGACGTAATAAAATAGAAGTGCCTGGAATACAACACTGACTTTTGACCTTCAAACATGGTACCAGCTCTTTCATTATTCCAATGCATATATGTTGTGTAACTCCTACGTAAGAATTGTGTTAGTGTTGAAGGTGGCTTGTAAATGAACAAGAAACTGATCATATCTCTTGCAGGAGTTGCCGTAGGACTAAAGAACTGGCTTCGCATAACTTTTGCCATTGAGCCAGCAGCTCTAGAAGATGGCCTAGGGAGAATCAAAGCCTTTTGCCGGAGGCATGCCAAGAAGGATTGAAGGGTGTTTTGTTACTCAATGTCAGCATGTCAAATTGCAAGAACCAACAGTAGTGTTGAATGGCACCCAGTTTAGTGGCGCTGTCTGTCAATGTCACTGTCGAGTGAACTAATTTGAAACTTTTTGTTACAAAATAACTTGAGCAGCTGTGGCAAAATTGATTACAAGCTCAATGTACAGAATTTTGTGAGGGCAGAAACCTCTTTATTTTTGTCTGTCTTTTTAAGTCTGCTATGATTATGCAGTGAAGGATTTTGAATGAACCCCTATAAGTAGTTACTTTCAACTCAATCCACTCCCGAGTACCAGAATAGATACACAGCACTGACATGGCAAAATGAGGGTAAAATTAGCATCGATTCTTAAAGCAAATCGATGAAAAAATAGTTCATTCAGGGTGAATGTTTGCAGCCCCATAGTTGATCGATGCGAAAAGGTTATGAAATCAGCGACAAAACGATATGATGATACCAAAGAAGGTGGAATGTATCAAACATTAAGAAGGCGCTTAGCAGAGTGCTTGAAAGCTTGTTGTCACGACGCTGCTGCAACAATTCAATTTTTTTATTTCTAACCAAAAGTTGAAATCCGGAGAAAAGGGCTGCTGAGATAGCAACATTCTTAAAGTATTAGCGACAAAAACATGCTGATCCATGATCCTTGCAAAAGTCGTCATATGGTGCCCACCATTGAAGAACAAAGTCCAAAACCCTGCCGTTTTGTTACCGTTGCAATACTACTGTAGAGTACACTTCCGCCGTTTTAAGGTTCGAATATCTTCTTTCCCCAACGGCTCTTTTCAAGCCTTAAACCCCTTATTCAAACCCAGACGACGAACCTAGTTTCACAAACCCTAGCAAAATATCTCAACAATCCCAAAAACGCAAACTATGGATTCAAATTCAACACCTCCCTACCACCTCTCCAACCCGAAAACCCCACCCAAATCACCCACCAGCAGACTTGCCCGTATCAACACTCCGATCAGTCAAGAAGGTTTGCCTCCACTCTCCCTACAACTAGTCCCATCGGAGACGACGCCATCATCATCTCCCTCTAAACCACTCCCAATGCGTGAACTGCTTCTCCTTTCGCCCTCCCCGCTCCGAAGATCCAGGACCCGACTCGCGGAGCGGCTCGATATGGTTGATGACCCGGCCGAGGTGAACGGGTCGCGCCGCCGGTGCAAGGCGAGAACTTCCGCGGTGGCGTTGCAGGGTTGCGCCTCGCCGAGGAACAATCGACGGTCACGGAGGCGGTTGGAGGCGGAGATCCGAGAGGAGAGGGATTTGGGCCCCGTTGAGGATTTGGTTAAGCCTCGGAAAAGGCGGAATGTGGGTCGGCCCAAGAAGGAGAAGCTGAGTAATGTCCCTTCAATTCCTTCCCCAAGTATGATCCTGTATCCTATTTTTGGAATTTCTGACAATTCTTGTTTATTGTCTATTTTTAATATTCATACCCGTGGTTTAGGGTTTTATTTGATTGATTACTGGTTGGTTTTTGGACTTAGGAAATGATGGTGAGGAGTGCAATCTTGAACGAATTGGGCAAGTGATCATTGATCTGATTATGTGGAATGATGTGGCAAAATCGAGCCTTTGGTTTGGTTTTGGGTCACTTTGCTTCTTATCTTCTTGTTTTGCAAGAGGAATTGACTTTAGGTAAAGTATGCTTTTAGCTCTGGTAGTTCAAATTTGGTTTATGATGGTTTGAATTATCTGAAAATGTGCGATATCATGTTGTACAGCATCTTCACGGTTATATCGCGATTAGGCCTTTTGTTTTTGGGCGTTTCATTCTGCTCGAATTCAATCTGTCAAAGGTAGAATCGACGCCCTTAATCCTTTTGATTTGATCCTTTTTACTTCATATCACATTAATGGGTCCACTAACTTGCTGAATTTTTTTAAATTGCAGATACAGTATTGAGAATAAGCATGAGAGTAAGCTCAAGGAAGATGACATTCTTAGTGTGGCTAGACTGATTCTTCCAGCTGCAAATCTTGCTATTTCGAAAACCAGAGAGCTATTTTCAGGGGAACCATCCATGACCCTTAAAGTAATTAAATTGACTTCATGAGTTCACTGCCAATGTATATTCTTGCTGAATTGAGTTGCTCAAGCTGACATCTTTCAATGGGGATTAGGTAGCACCATTCCTGCTTATAGGAGCTGAGTATGGCCATCTGATAACCCTGTGGAGGCTTTGTACTCTAGGTGAGATCAATAAACACCCCTGACTAGTCTGAGTTCTAAACAGCACAACAATATTCTATTACTCCTTGATTGTCTAATTCTATAAACATTTCTGATACTAACTTTCAGGGTTCTTTATAAGTTTTACTTGCCCTAAACTGTACTCCTGTTACTCGGTTCAATTAGACAAAAGAGGTATACAAAACTCTCCTCCCTCCCCGGGTAATTCATGTGCATTGCCGTCGAAGTTTTATTTAACAGAATGTGTTTTCAATGAACAGTTGAGCACTTGAAATCTTGGGTGTTGGAAACATGGGAAGCTTGCGCTCACAAGAAGATTGTGGCAGCATCAGCAGCCACAGCCTTCTGGAATCTGACCACAATTAAAACACGCATTTTTGCTGGTAACTATTACTGTCTTCATAATCAGTTATTCAACATAGAATAAGATGCCTGGACTCCCATTCTACTAATGCTTAACGAACAGTAGTTAAAGAGAGAGAGAATTGCATCCCTTACTTTGAGGTTATCTTACTGATTTTGCTATTTACAAATGTTTAGTTGGGCCAAGAGTTGTTTAGGACTTGGGATGCATAATTCAAGTAGCAGATATGGTTCTATCTATAAAAGTTTATGGTATATTGGGCCATGAATTGCCAAACCGGTTTGAAGTGAATCTTGGTGCAAAGATAAATTATTTGGATATTTGTTTGGCACATAAAAGTTATTTTCTCATTTTAACAATGGAAGAATGACTGGTACCGTTAATTAAAGATTGCCCTCCGTTCTTATAATAGTTCTCATCGTCGGACTGATCTTGTACTACCTGGTTCACTGCCCTGCATTTAACTGCTCAATCAATTTACTGTCATCCGATTTAAAGCTCTTTCTTCTCTGTATGTTTCAGCGTTCATGTCTTTGGTACTAGTTCGGTACTGTAGACAATATTCAGGAGCGGAAGAAGGGGATGGAATAGAAGCGGAGGAAGAGCTGCCGCTGCAACAACAGGCATTGGTTGTGGTAGGAAGTGGATTGCAACAGCAGTAGTTGCCCCTCTTTTTCCACTTGAGACACAGTATCGTTCCTTTCTTCCTATTGTGGTGGCAAACTGGAGCAAGCAGTATAACGAATAACTAGATGCTCAACGTAGAAGTGGTTCTTCCATCTTGACCATCCGACTCCTGTAAATGAAGTATAGCTATGTACGTCTGTTGTATTACTTGTATAAATAAACCTAACCTTTGATATTTTTGTCATAAGATTTGGCAACTGTAGTGCAGAGCTTCTCTCCCTGTCCAATTTTCTAACTTACCTTAATATCCTAAAATGGAGAGACTATTTCTACCATTACCATAACATATGCCAATTCACCTTCTTGTTTGTCCTTAAAAGATCAACACTTGTCACTAAAATACCTTTTTAGCCGAAAAAAAGGTGAAAAAGCATATAAAGGGGCAGAACTGATATTTCTGAAACGTAGAAACGATATTCTTCCATCTTGACCATCAGACTTGTTAAAACATGGTATACATTGTTGGGTTCATTTTCTAACATCCTTATGTCTTGGGTTCGATTTTCTAACATCCTTATTATTTCTTCACTTGGTGTTGGATCCATGTCTGTAACAGTTACTTTCACTAACACGCGTATATAATCTTTGATTTACTGTATTTGGTAAACCGTGAGCTTCCTAACCTCTTGTAGAGGATCAATCGTTATATACGAAGAAGTTACCGCTAAAGTTGATGCATGTAAAAATTCCTTTATGTAAACACAACAGTAGATATATTGTATTAACAATTAGAAGAAACCAATTACAAGAGCACGAACTAGGGAAATATTTGCTTCGGCTTGGCCCCTATCGATGTTACAATCTTGAATTGGGGAAATATCTTGCTACTTGTAACTTATTAGAAGCCAAGCGTGATTTTCGCTTTAAGCTAGGCAAATGTTAGCAATGAGGGCAGATGATATGTTATACTGGAGAGGTAAGTAACAGTTTTAACAACATTCTTTTTGTCATTGAAAGTGTTTTGCCACTATATTAAAAAATTGTAGTGACAATCTTTTCGTCGCTGCACGCATTCAGCAATACTTATGTGTTACCATGCCTAAAAGTAAGTTAATCACTGTGAATAAATCAAGACGTACATTCACCTAATACTTTTGGGGGGGGGGGGGGGGGAATTGAATTCAAGGCTTTGGATAATGAGAGCTCTGATACCATGTGTAAATTAACAACTGTTTTAATAAATAAACAATTAAAAATAGGTACAACAATATTATCATGTTTAACTCTATTAAAAGTCCAATCAAGTTGACTAGTTCTAAACATAATTAAATTATCGGCATCCCCATTTGACGATTGAATTTTTATATGTCGAAATGTCAAAATATCTGCCATAAATGTGTGCAATCCAGGGGTAGCTAACATTAAGGGTGAGTATTTAGACTGTTCAAACATATCCCACAGTCAAATTGAATCGACCAAACTGATTTATCACAAACCGATTTAAAAAATCAATCGGTTTGGTATTGTTTTTTTCCAAACGGATGTGTGGTTCAGTTGTTTCTGTTTGATTTTTTTATAACCGTTCTAAATCGAACCGAACGGAACCTATATTTATTCTTATTAAAAATAAATTAATTTCTATCTAATCCTAGTTGTTATTTAATTTTTACCATACTTATGATTTAACTACAAAATATACAAGCAAACTCTACCCTAATTTCAATAGATTAGCTTCGAAAAACTTGTTATTATGTATATTTACAAATGCAAAAAAGTCAATGGATTGGCCAAATCAAGTCTAAAAATTACTAGAAGCCCAAACCGGTGAATATGTTAAAACTAAAACATTTGAACCATCCAAACCGTTTAAACATAACCGTTCAACTACGGTTTTTCTTTTTCTTTTTTTCTTCTAAACAGTCGGTGGTCGGTTCGGTTTGGTATTCAGCCTCCAAACCGAGCCATCCGAACCGTGCTCACCCTTATAGTTGACATAAGTTTTTTGGGGAATTCTTTTTTAGTAGTATAAAGCTAAAACATTTGAGTTTATAAATAGCTTTCAACCCTTTACACACCATTCATGCTTTTTTTTTTATTTTTTATTTGGTGTTTTCAGAACAGTTATTCTTGTTTTGACATTTTAAAATTTTAAATTTAGAAAACACCAAATTCAAATACTCCAATTCTTGCCTATTCTTTGCAAATCTAATTATATACATATGAAAGTCGAAACTAAGAGAATGTGATGCCAAGGAAAGTGGGTTCGTACCTACGTGGAGGTGCCACAAAGGCTGTAATCCGAGTTAGCTTCCAGATGTGCAAAGTGAGAGACAGTGAGGGTGGAGTAAGGGCAGAGAGCAAGGCTTCCCAGACAGGTCGTGAGGAGTGACAGTACTGTGGAGACACGGCGGAGACGAACAGGGCCGACATCCGACAGTCCAAGCTAGGGTCCAAGTCAAGGTCCGATGTCACGGTCGATATTATGTCCAAAGTCACAAGACAATTGTGTTTCTCTCTCTAGAATTCAAGAACTCTGGATTCTAGAGTGAAAAAATGATTTTGTGAAATGAAAAAGTTCTCTCTCCAAAATGAGTTCCAAAGTCCACTATTTATAGGCAAAAGTATGCATGTGTCATCAATTGCCCCTGAGAGTGACACGTCACCGGGAGTTCCAAAAATACCGGTTCTCCGTTGGACTGCCGGTTCCCAAATTCGCGCTACCCGCCCCACACAGCGTTGCTTTACCTGTCTGAGAAGACTGACCATATAGCTGCTGCATGATCAGAGTAAACCCGTTACCCCAGCCACCGGTCCAAGCCCTTACTGAATCCCACAAAGGTGAGTCAAAAGACGCGTAGAGAACCTAACAGCGGCGAGGGTTGCCCTTGTAATCAACTGCCAGGCGGACTAGGCACGATGCCCTCCAAAAACCTGCTCCCGTCCCGGAGTGACCCGGGGGTCATCGTCCTGAGGGCGCCGATGATCATCGGTAACGTGTGTGGACATGGTCGCAGCTCATTGCCTAGTGTCATGCAAGTCACCCCAGGCGCGCGATAACTTTGTGGTAACGAGCCTATCCTGCTGTGAAGGGTCCTCGTGCCGAAGCACTACAAGCGGAGCCCTTCGGAATGCTGCACACTCCGGAGAGTGGGTCGAAGCATGTTCCACGTCCATGGCGGGGCGCATGGTATGGTGAATGAGTGTGGTGCCCGGAGGCATGTAACATGATTGTGGCGCATAGGTGCGGTGCGGTGCCTACAGCACAAGACATTGATTGTGGTGCATGGGTGTGTTGCCTACAGCACGAGACATGATTGTGGCGCATGGACGTGGTGCCTACAGCACGAGACATTGATTGTGGCACATGGGGGCGGCGACGGCGCGTAGGCGACAGTTGTCGTGGCATTGATGGCGGCAACAGGCGACGTACGGTCGTGGGTGATGAGTGAGCATTGCAGACCATATCGTGTTTGAATGAGTTAAGCAAGCAAGGTGTCAAAAGCCCCCCGCGCTTGGGATGGCCTCCCTCCCCCCCGAAGGAGGTGGCCGACCCCTTGAGGGTGGAGGCATGCTAGGTCCAATTCATGTATTTTCTAAGGAAAGTGGAGCCAAAGTCGCTACATTGGCGATAGAAATAATTTTAGTCGTGCGAAGAGTCAATGAAAAGTGCACGTGACTTGAGCGTGCGCATTTTGACCGGTTGATAGCGTTGAAAAATTGACCGTTGAATGTGGGACGTGTCGCGCAAAACAGGACCCCTGATGGGCCCTTGGGTGCGACCGAAGTAGGTTGGGAACAGAATGCTATCCAGTTACCGCTTATTTGTACAATATCTTACTTCGTCATGTAGACTTTCCTATTTTGAATTTTTAAAACATTTTAAATTTACTTACCTTTATAATAATGATTTGAATCTCTCTAATAATCTCTATCAGTTTTTCTCTTAAACCACTATAATCTCCTTCCTTTTATTTCATTGCAAGTTTTATATATCGTTTACTCTCCAATTTCTTTTCAATCATTTATTATGTATTGTTACTCTTTTCTTGGTGGTCTTGAGTAATACAACTTCAATACATGGGTTATTTTTATTATTATTATCACTGCAATTGTTATTAGTTAGGAGAGACTATTTCTATTATTTCATACACTATTTTGCATCTTCATTAATCATTAAAAACTAACAATTATTACTCAAGTTCATTTTTAACAATGAAATTTGATATGTGAACTCATATAAAAAGTTAAAAATAAATTTTTAATTATCATATTGTCACTACCAATTTTGTAATTGTTATTAGGCATATAAATACGAGATCTCTCAATAAATATTTTAACAGTTGTTGCTCCCGTGTGTAACGCACGAGATCAAAACTAGTATATTAGTGAGATTTGATAGACTTGTGTTTGACCTATAAATGTGTTTGAAGAATTTTTTTTTTAATATGATAGCTAGTATAGCGTAATTAATTTTGTAAATTAGAAAAATGATATTAAAACAAGTAATTACATATTTATGGAAAAGGGAATGTTTTTCATATCTTTAAGAATGCCAAATAAAAAAGAAAGGATGTTAGTGACCATGAATAATTGCTATACAGAAAGCTATGACTACTCCCATTCTTCTTACCAACAGATTGGCGGCACACATTTATCATTTTTCCTTGTTAGTCAACTAAAAGTTATCAGCAGTAAATACAGGCAAAGCACGGGAAAAAAATATACAATATCGATTCTGAAAATGATTTTTAAATTAGTAAATCACATTATATAGCGAAGCTTAAGATGAGATAGTATAATTTTTTTCTTTTTTATTTGGCATGCCTAAAATTTATGTCATTTGACATTCAACCAATCAAATGAATTTTTTATTTTTCTTACTTCCACGTCGACATGTTCTACGTTATTATTATTTGACATATAAGTATGACCTTTGAGTATTTTACCAATTATTCAGTGTACAATGCACTAGATCAATATGAAAATAAATTAAAAGCAAAGAAAATAACAATCAAACGACATGTTAACAACTTTTAATTATTAACATATGAAAAGTCGTACGATACGAGTGACAGTAAAAATTTATCTTTTTTTTTTTGGTTGTATTAATGCAATAAAATTTAAAGCTTCACACGTACGAATTCCATAGCCATTTGTGTAAGTGAAGCCCTCAACCGATCGGCATCATAAACCAAATTTACCAAAAAATCTATAATTCTTTGTTATCGAACTGTGCCCAATATTCTAAACACTAGGGTTAGGGTTAGGGTTGTTGAGGCGGCAATGGCAACCACCGCGGCGGCTCCGTCAACAGCAGAGGCGACGGCGAAGAGGAAGCCGGTGTTCACGAAGGTGGATAGCCTGAAGCCCGGGACCAGCGGCCACACGCTGACGGTGAAGGTGGTGAGCTCCAACCCCGTGGTGCACAAGGCCGCCGCTGGCGGCGCCAGGCCCCTCTCTCAGAACGTCCACCGCTCCCGCATCGCCGAGTGCCTCATCGGCGACGAGACCGGCAACATCGTCTTCACCGCTCGCAACGATCAAGGTATCTGCACATATCTGTACCCCCTCATTGTTTACTAAACTATCAGCATTTGTCACTTATGCACCTTTTTAGCAGCAAAAGAGGTGTGGAAATTATTTACTTGCTTGATTACTGTGGAAGTCCCCCGACCTTACATGCGCTTACTCACCCAAAAAATCAACATCTCCTGCAGAGAGCGCGGGCTATACTGTTTTATGAGGAGTGTATGTTGATTTTTTGGATGTGTGTATGTAATTAATTCTTTGGTACTAAAACTTAGCATTTGTTACTAATGAACCAGCAATAGAGTCGTGGAAATGCTCACTTGGGTGTGGATTTAGACTGTCCCTTTGTCAGTGGTTCAGCTGAAAAGACAACTAAGACGTATGTAGCACAGGTTCCAACCATCTTTGTAGCTTTTATATATCTAGTGCAACGATTGAGGGAATGTGAATTTGTGGGGTTCTCTTATTCATTTTGCAGACATTGGCGACACAGTGTTTTGAGAGCCAAATGTACTAAAGATTCTAACCATTTCCATGGTTTTGGTTTTCTCAGCGCAAGGATTGAGTAGTTGTTAATGTGTTTGTCTGTGTGTGAGTGTCTCTTATTCATTTAATTCTGTGTAATTTTGGGCAACTCACTGTTGGATGTGCTATTATTGACTTAAGAATATCGGGTTATGAGCTCCTATGACTTGTGGCAGCTTTTGCTTTCTTGGTATAGATAGCTAATTGTATTCAGGGTGTGGGACTTGATGTTTCAGGGTCTTCCTCTTATTTTCATTTACGAGCCTCTAATGCCATGAAATGGTGTTTTTTTTTCGTTAAATTGGCCTTTACCCTTGAATTAGAGGTGATAATGAGGGAAGATGTCACTTGTTCAAAAATGAAGAGGAAGTAGACTGAAAATGTGATACTTTTCTGACTTCAATTTATAAGTATGCTAATAATTAATAGTGGGCTTGTTCTTTATTTGGCTTCTTGAGCCCTTAATATGTGGCCTGTTGGCACGTCTCTAGTTTGATACTCAAGTCAGACGATATGAGGCACATTCGAGTTGTTCTGAAGCTTGTATATTATTTTTCTTGTTATGAAGGGCAATACAATATGTATGGGTAATTTTTCAGTTCTGAGTAGTGGCTTTAACAAATTATTAGCTGATATTTTTCTGCGAGCATTTTTCGTTAAATGCTTGCGCTATTCACTCTCCAACAATGCATCTGCGGTCGATCCTTATAAGTGCGCTGATAAATAGGAGTGTGCTTGTTCTCGATTTGGCAGTAGGGAAAGAGGGAAGGAAGGAAAAGAGGATGGTTGAACATGCTTTCTGGGCCCACCATATCATTTCTGCCTAAAGATAAGCGGAAAAGGCAGGAGAAGATAGTGGCTCAATCCTTTGACCTTTTACCCATAAATATCTTCGTTTAATGAATTTGAGATGGTCAAAGAATCAAGATTTTCCATTTCCTTCCCAGTTTCCTTCCTACTCAACCAAACCGCACAAGGGGAAGACACCATCCCTTTTCTATGGATGAAAATGTAGATCGATGATACCTGTATCATTCCATTATCTCATCCTCTCCACAAAGCATGCCCTTTGGCCATCTTAAATCAGAATTTGCTTCCAATCTCCATAGATGAACATGGCAAAGATTTTCGGTTGAAAATTCTGCATTTGAGATAGTCTGGAATTAACTCTCAGTCGGGTTCTCTAGGAAGGGAAAAGGGCTGATCTTGTTTGGGAGAGAATTCAGTGACGGATGATAGTCGAGGACCGCCGCAAGGGCAAGATTGTAGTGATTGTCGCAGAAGTGAACCCTTCTCTCAAAGTTAGTTTTTTAGATATAATTGAAGCTTCTATGTGAAAAATGTCCTTCATTCTCTTGTCGCTCTTTTGTTGTTTTTTCTCCCAGAAACCAAGCCAAAGCAAAATGTGAAAAACCTGGCCTGAATGATTACTTCTACTCTTGTTTCTGTACTTGCAGTTGATATAATGAAGCCAGGTTCCACTGTGATTCTGCGCAATGCGAAAATTGACATGTTCAAGGGGTCTATGAGGCTGGCAGTTGATAAATGGGGACGTGTTGAAGTCACAGAGCCAGCTAAATTTGTTGTTAAAGAGGATAACAATCTTTCCTTAGTCGAGTATGAACTCGTGAATGTTGTGGAAGAGTAAGTGGAGATCCATGCATATGAAGTGAATAGATTGGGGTTACGAAAGGTCTGATTCTTGTTTCAATGGTGAGCTGTTATGGCTGCAAATGTTGTGAAGTTGGTTCGCAAAGATGTTCTCAGTTTTTTCCTCCAATAGTGCTGCCATTATCAGACTTTATTTATATATTATCAGGTTCTCGCATAGTGCTGCCAGTATTAGACTTGATATATATATATATATATATATATATATATATATATATATATATACCCTGTTTTGATTTGCGGTTTCAATTTACTGTGCTTCTTGAATTAACGTCCAACACAGACAAAGGAGAAAAGAAACCACCTCTTTTATGCCGTCCGCCAACAAAAATCAGGCATATTGCTTTTGTTTCCTGCAGATCCTTTTTTTCACCAGAAGAGAAGCCTAAGTATGAAATGTTGCATGTATGTTGTCTTCAATACTGGGACCGCTCTTTCTTTCTTCTTCTTTTTCAGATAACACATCTTTCCATTCATCTTTAAACATTATATCCGTTGGTTATGGCTTTCCTTGCTTGATCATGTGCCTCGCTATATTGTTCTTGAGGTTCCTGTTTGTTTGACATTACATTACATAAAACAACAGCCAATCTTCCTAATGTCTTCAAAAAAAGAATACAATTTTCTCTCCAGCTTAAAACCAAGTCAAAGTTTTCGCACTACAGAGAGGCAAATCTGTTTTGATGTCCACTTGTGAGTAGTCTCTGTTTTGATGTCCACTTGTGAGTAGCCTCTGTCTCTTGCCCGTGCTAGAGCTTCTCTTATGGCCAAGTCCTCCGCTCATTCTGCATCAGTAGCTTGCCTTTCCAGAAATAGCAGTCGGCAGTAGAATTAGACTTTATTTCAGAGATTGCAGTTTCTCCTTTCTTATTTCTGAATATCATTTTTTATGGGAGATGAATATTTGCATTTCCTTTGGAGATGTACGTATGCCAAATGACTAATTTGCCCTTTGAACTCGCCGAAGCTCAAAAGCTTCAAATTGACTCGGTTACTTAACTGATTTCTCAGTATCACTCCAGTCCTCAGCCCTCGCTTTCATCGTCTGGCAATTGTCCTTCTGTAGCTTTTCTCTCTGTAGAATGCTCCTGAAGTGCTATATGCTTCTCTCAAATAGCCAAAGCTCTCGGTTGTATCAAAGGACTCAAAACAGGAACCTCAGCTCCTCCGATCAATGTTCTTATGTTCGCGGATGACATGACAGCTCATCAACTTCGACAAATCCTGAGTTCAAACACTTGTCCGCAAAATGCAACTCTATTTGACCACTTGCTAAACATCCGGTTATCCTCTTCTTCTGGTACCTATCCAGTAACAACACTTGACATAGTCACTAACAGGAAAGCCTTCTTCGAATCTTTAATTGACAAGGTTCAGAGTAGGTGCGAAAGGTTTCCTTCTGAACAAAACAGGCAGCGCTCTTAATCTCGTCAGTTCTGTCAGGATTCCTACTTTATGATATGCAATCTTCCTCTTCCCCGTTTATGTTTGTGATATGATCTTTAGCCATTTTTCAGGTCTGGGGACCCCTCTGAAAAGGGACTTCATCTGGTCAACTGGCTTCACTTGTGCGGCCCAAAACCTCAAGGGGGCACTTGGCTTCAGAGAAGTGAAGATGTTCAATTTGACATATCTCACAAAAACAGGCTTGAGAATTATAAACTCTCTGCCAGTTTACTTGCTCATACCTTTACAGCCAAAGATTGCAGATCTAGCCATCTCTTTCACTCTTCTTCGGCTGGGAACTGCTCATGGGCATGGAGAGGCATAAAACCTGAAGCTCGCACCATTCTAAAGATTCTTGTAGAAGGGTAAATTTTATGCCAATTATAAATTGACACGTGTCATTTTATTTGTCATTAAATTAAATGGTCAATGACAAATAGGAAGCTGATACGTGTATCATTACGTGGTCGAATAAAAATTTGCCTCGTGTAATAATGTATTTATCTCTTGATACCAAGGAAAGTGAGTTCGTACCTACGTGGAGGTGCCACAAAAGCTGCAGTCCGAGTCAGCTTTCAAGTATGCAGAGTGAGAAACAGTGAGGGCGGAGTAAGGGCAGAGAGCAAGGCTTCCCAGACAAGCCGTGAGGAGTGACAGTGCTGCGGAGACAAGGCTGAGACGAACAAGGCCGGCAGTCGACAGTCCAAGTCAAGGTCCGAGTCAGGGTCCAATGTTACGGTCCAAAGCTACGGTCCAAAGTTAGTCTAATTTGTGTCTCTCTCTAGAATCCAAGAGCTCTCAAGTTCTAGAATGAGAAAGTGATTTTGTAAGAATGAGCCAAAAGTCCCCTTTTGAGTCATAAAGTTCACTATTTATAGGAAATAGTGTGCCTGTGTCATAAATTGCCACATGTCGTCCTCTGGGAATGACACATCACCTGGGGGTCCCAAAATACCGGTTCCCAAATTCGCGTTGCTTGTCCCACATAGCGTCTCTCTACCTGTCTGAGAAGACTGAACACACCATGACAACATGATCAGAGTAAGCCCGTTGCCCCAGCCACCGGTCCAAGCCCTTTTTGAATCCCACAAGGTGCGTCAAGAGACGCGTAGAGAACCTGACAACGGTGAGGGTTGCCCCTGTAGCCAACTGCCAGGCGGACTAGGCGCGATGCCCTCCAAGGACCTGCTCCCGTCCCGTGGGTCATCGTCCTGGGGGGGTTGATGATCATCGGTAACGTGAGTGGACATGGCCGCAGCTCAGTGCCTAGTGTCATGCAAGTCACCCCAGACGGCGATAACTTTGTGGTAACGAGCCTAACCCACTGCGAAGGGTCCTCGTGCTGGAGCACTACGAGCGGAGCCCCCCGGAATGCAGATGGCGATAGCTTTGTGGTAACGAGCATATCTCGTTGCAAAGGGTCCTCGTGCCGGAGCACTACGAGTGGAGCCCCCCCCCCCCCCCCACACCCCCCGTAATGAAGACAAAAATAGCTTTGTGGTAACGAGCCTATCCCGCTGCGAAGGGTCCTCGTGCAGGAGCACTACGAGCGGAGCCCCCCGAAATGAAGATGGTGATAGCTTTGTGGTAACGAGCCTATCCCGCTGCGAAGGGTTCTCGTGTCGGAGCATTACGAGCGGAGCCCCCTGGAATGAAGACGGTAATAGCTTTGTGGTAACGAGCCTATCTCGTTGTGAAGGGTCCTCGTGTCGGAGCACTACAAGCGGAGCCCTTCGAAACGCTGCACACTCCGGAGAGTGGGTCGAAGCGTGGTCCACGTCCATGGCGTGGGCACATGGTGTGGTGAATGAGTGTGATGCCCAGAGGCATGTAACATGATTGTGGCACATGGGCGGTAATGACAAAGTTGGGAGTGATGGTACGCGGTCGTCGGCGACGGGTCATTCGGCGCGCGACTTTGGGTGACGGGCGTCGCGGGGGCGATGTGCGGTTGCGAGCGACGGACGTCGCAAGGTTGATGTACGAGCATCGGTAAACATCACAAAGGTGCAAAGACCCGTGAAGACAAGTGCACGTGAGAGGGGAGGCCAAAGGCCAACAATTGGGGGAAGGCCAAGGCCACCACCCCTAGGGAGGCCGAGGCCGAAGCCGACCCTAGGGGGTGGCCAAGGCCAAAGCCGACTCCCCCGACGGGGGCCAAGGTCCCCGGTGAACTTCGGGCACGCCGACGGTAGGTGTTTTGATGGGCAATGACGAATCGGGAAGTCAAGTTACGACGAGCGTGTTGCCGTGAGTCGTACCCACATAATGAACAAGGTACCAAAGTCACACACGAGGCGTGCGAAGCGAACAACGCACGAGAAATGAACAACCGGGGGGGGAAGGCCAAGGCCAAGGCCAACCCCATAGGCTTGGGGGAGGCCGAGGCCGACCCCATGGGGTGGGCCAAGGCCTTTGCCCCTTGACCCCGTTGCTCCGGTTGCGCCGTTGGTCGATGTTTTTGGTGAAAAGGTGTTCAGGTGGTCGCGGCGTGACGATCGTGTTACCGTGAGTCACGCTAATGTAAAATAATTGGTGACTAAGTTGCGCACGAAGCGTGCGAAGCGAAAAATACACATGACTTGAGCGCGCGCACTTTGACCGGTTCAAAGCGTTCAAAAGTTGACCGTTGAATGTGTCGACATGTTCGCACGAAGCGGGACCCCTAGTGAGCCCTTGAGTTCGACCAAGATAGGTTGGGAACATCTCTTTACAAAATTAAGAAATAATCGTACAGTTTAACAAGAATACTTCCATCCACCCCTATATATATATAAGATAGCCCTAAGTGGTGCAAAAAGACAAGAAGTTTTCCAAGTCAGCCAGACATAAGTCTTCCAAGTGCACCAACAAGAAGTCTTCCAAGTCATCTAGACAGAAGTCTTCCAAGTCTACTCTCCCAAGTCAGAGCTCTGTCAACCTGAAGATACAAATTCTTCAAGTTGGAAGATACATCATTCAAGTCGTTCGTCGCGTCAGATTTTCAAATCGTCCGTCGCGTAAGATATTCAAGCCGTCCGATGCGTTAGACATCCAAGTCATCCCTCGCGTCAAACAATCGAGCCGCTCGTCGCGTCAGACATTCAAAACGTCTGTCGCGTCAGACATTAAATCCGTCTGTCACGTCAGACATTCAAGCCATTCGTTACAAAATTCATCAAGTGTTCGAACGAACTCAATCAAATTCGCCGTTTGATCCGGAAACAAGCTTTCAAGCCTTCGGTCAAGCATTAGTCAAGAGAAGAATCAGAGGGTCTTTTCTTTGTATAAAGATTTATTCAGAGAATTGTACACGCTTTTCAAATCAATATAAACTTCATTTGTCGCTAATTTTTCTATCTTATCTTTAGACTCGAAATTTGTGTGTATAATTCAATTTGGCAAGCAGGGGATTGAAGGACCATTGATACTTGGAAGGATACTTGGGTACCCCAACGGCCCTCCAACTGCCCTCAATGAATTCAGAAGACCCTTGAACCTTCCAAGAAAGTATTGAGTCTTATTCAAAACCTTATGGTATATGTTTGCACTTCAGGCCATCTTCCCTGCTTATACACTGGATTCTACTTTACCAATGGACATATCAATTTCAGGTTTCAAAGACATCTGGGTGCCCAACGGCTAAGGGGCCTTCTCTGTATCATCGGCTTATAACGTACTCTATCAAGAAAAGGAAAAAAAAAAAAAAAGTCAGCGCAACCCACGTCCTGGAATCCTAAACATCCCTTCAAATGTGTGAAAACATTTGTGGCAACTTTTTCATCTACCTCGCAAAATATATTTCTATATCTCGCAATTGTTAATCGACTGGCTCCCAGTGAGTTCAAATATAAGCTAGAATTGGCTTTCAAACACCCCGTTTTGCCCTATATGCAACTCTTTCGAAGACACCTCCATCCATCTATTACTTTCTTGTCCGCGAATTTGTCCCATCTGGAGTTCCATTAATATGATATATCCCTCAGATTCTAGACGATGAACCCTTTAAGGAATGGCACGTTGCATGGTTTCTATTCCATCGGTTTCTCATTTGATCCAAACTTGTAATATAATTCTTCTGTCTTTGGACCGTATGATAAAAAGAAATTGCATTTGCTTTTTGTCAAACTTGCTCAGATTCTACTAGTATCCTTCGCTTCGCTCACAACCTCATCTCTTTAATACTACACTAAATCTACCAGTTTTTTGAGTTTATTTTTTTTATTCTTCAGTTTAAAAACTGATTTTTTAAATTGGAGAAAGAAAAAAAAAATAATTACCAAATGCACTTTTTTTTTTCAATTTTCAAAACTGAAAAAGAAAGAGAAAAAAAAAACCGCGTCAAACGTGCCTTAGGATTCTTATAAGATAGGACAGACTAGCACCCTGGATTGGAAGAAGGCTGAAATAGTGAATGATGTTCATTTTGCACGCCAATGTGTATCATATCTTTTGGCTCCAACGTAGAAGTGATGGCAAACTGAAAATGGCAAAGGAAAGGGGATGCCTCATCAACACATGTCAGAATCAGATGATCCTACCTGGGATCTCCTTGGATGAAACTGCTGATTTTGACTTTTGTTTGCAGATATTATACATTACCCTCTACTACTATCTTCTGATTTTTAGAAATAGGGAGAGACAAAAGATAGTTCAGAGGCGGAAAGCGACAGCAAAGATCGAGTTGCCTGAGGTGCTCAACAGATTCACATGGTCAAAAAGTGGTTAAACCGTACTTACTACTTAAAATAGTCACTACAGATGGGTCAAGCTGGATAAGATCACTAGGGATGAGTTTGTTTTCACCTTCAAGCGCAGCATAAGACCTTGGAAAATTATCCATCACAAAGAGGAATTTCAGGTAGGCTCGACTCCAAACCGATTCATTTAGAAGAAAACGGTATAAAGCAAAACATCAGGACTCGTAATCATGATTCTTCCCATGTTTTGTTCACCTTCTCTTTATGGATGGTCTACAGGCAGAGTCTTTTGCAAGTAATATTTCAATCTGAAGCTCAAAGCTCAAAAACGTTTTCAGAGAACTCACTACAATGCATACATGTAATCAAGTTTCAGCAGTATAACTGAACATTAACAAGGAAAATCACCGAGAAAACAAGAAAACTACTTCTTCCATTGGTTCATATCACAAAATCAAGCAATAACAAATAATACTCATTACTATGAGTACGCATTAAGAACATTAGTCTTTCGTAGCTTCAGAGTTTAAAGGCTGAGATCACATCATCCTGGGGTAGCCTAACTTGCATTTTGGTAATTACTTTGTGGATCTCCCATCCAGTTGGACAAGGACTTCACTTGAATCCCTTCGACACATCATAAATCATCGTTGCAAGCTGATTGATATATGAACAATTAGTATGATGTCCTGATGATCTTATCGCCATCTAAAATCAATACATATACAGGAACTGCAAAAACAAAGTCCATTTTAAACTTTATGGCCGAAAAAAGAGGATTAAAACAGACACAGTAGCTTAAATTGGCTTGTCTTTCAGGAACAATAAAGGTTCGTAAGTTTATCTAACTCTGAAGCTCAGGGGATCCAACTTGACTCTTCTGCAGCTCATTCAGAAGCTCTAACTTAATCAGCTGCCACAATCTTAGGAAGTACAGATGTGCACATATATTTTGCTTGAATCCTCCGAATACTCATCACACATCATCATTGCAAGCTGATTGGATTAAGATAATAACTAATTAGTATAACTCGCTAGTCTTCAGCCAGCTAACATTACCATCTTTGTGGACCAAAGAAATCATAAATTGGATGATGACTCTTCTGTTCGTTTACGAGATGCATGTAGGAGAACCAAAAAACAAGGATCCCAGGATAATGACAATTTTGCAAAAGAATGAAATTTCAAATTAAACTATAGAAATCAGGGTGAATCAAACACAAGCTCCCACGCACATGACCATACAAGTAAACAGAGAGCACAGTATGCAGAAACTAATGGATCCTTTGTTAATCTCCCCGGGAGAAAAAGTCATTATCAATTTACAGAACATAAATTTTTTCCATCATTAATCTTGAAATGAGGCCGACAGGCCGAATTCCTATTAATTTGATAGCTTCAAAAAGCATAAGAAATCCAAGTTATTCCATCTTTGCTTCTCCATCTTCATCTAGTCTTGTCAAGGCCTACAACACGAAAATTGAAGCATGCACTATTTTATCGTATCAAGGAAATAGGTAAAAGATAACTTTTTCAAAAACAGATATAAACAACAACATTCTGGTATGATGTTAAATGTTTCTAGGTTCTGACCATCTCCACTTCAGAAAAGGCAACAAGGAACATCATTGAAAACAAAAGATTTGGAGGAAGTATTCGAAAATCGCTTCTACATTATGACCCAGTTGTCAAAACTTTATTCCACTACGAGTAAGAGGGATCTGGGAGCTCTCGAATTCAAAAATCACCCCATTACACCTCTAATGGCTTTAAGAGAGCACTAGAAAATCTTACCGGGAATTTGAGAGGAGAAAAAGGACATCAAGGAGGGCCCTATGAAGGTTTGCTAGATACCTAAAAAAGGAAAAAGAAACCCAAAGGTTAGGCAACCTATCAAGCAAAACACTAGTTTGTCGAATTTAAGAAAATTGTGCAGGAACACACAAGTACGCAGGACATAAGAACAGCCGATGGGGAAAAGAAGCAAAACAGGAATATCGTGCAGCATTAGGCGAAAAGATCAGAAAACTCTTGCGGCGTGTAATAGATACCCTCCAGCAGATTTAAGTTACAAATTTCAATGATAAACTTAGAAAGCTATCCAAAAAAAAATAAAAAAATTAAGGCATCCAAAATAAGCAATAACCCTTGGTCAGACCTAAGACCACGTGACACGAAGATGTAATGCATCACCAATTCGCAAAGTCCTAGAGATGTGATTAAAACAGCAAAATTGGAAGCTCAAGAAACGCACATAGGCACTCAACACATGCAATCGTACAATAACATCACATGCACAATTTTAAAGATAGACACACTATTCCTGGCATAAGCATCAACATTAACAAAAAACTGGAACATAACCAAAGCAAAATTGCATACTATGAAAGCGAGATAAATTCACCGACACATACATCTTTTCAGTGCATCAAATCCAACTAACAAATATCCAACAAAACATATCAAAGGAACAAAGGTAGCACTAGAAAATAACAAATATACTCCCTCAGTACCATATATTATGTCTCCTTTGACTTTTTGCGAGCTACTAGGATATATAATTCAAACGTCTAAAGACCGAATTGAACTCAAATAGTAAGAGTAGGTCAAATAACTATAGTTTCAAAAGTCAAACTTAGGCAACCCGGCAAGCAAATATGTTGCAGGGAGCCCGGCGCTACAAAGAAGGCAGACCCACATATACACGCTAAAGCGCAACTTGACCTAGTAGCTCAAGCCAATATGTCTTGGGTCCATTTGTTTTTTCGTCTTACCCGATGCGGGACTAACACCTTGTACATGCATCTATAATATTATTCTACTATAGGAATTTGCAAAAGCCAAAAAGGCAACAAAATTAACATTTAAGAAATGTTTGGGGATTTCACCTTCGGGAAGCCAGCCGTAACCTTGGCGAGAGAGCGTGAGCATCGAGGTCATTAGCGCAGAGGCAGTGGCAGTGTGGAACGGTTGCATCGACATACAAACACTCATTTCCATTGGGCAGCTTCACAATTCAACATCACTAATTACAAATGGCAAACTATATAGATATGAAAAAGCTTGTGCTAGTGTGTGCGTGTGCTTTGTGTGACTGATTAGGTACCTGAAGATGCGTTGGGAGAGGGGCTTTCTGGTAGGGATGCGGAAGGGGGAGCGGGCGGATTTGGCCTCGGAGGCGAGCCTGGCGGCGGCGTTGCGGGCGGAGGATGACCGGAGAACGGATCTGGCAGCGGCGGACCCGACGGAGATTGCCATTTTCTACGAAAGTGAGAATTGAAATGGAGGGGTGAGGTTTACTTGAATGGGTTTTGAGATTTGGTTTTGTGACTAAAACCCTAGAGTAGTTGTTTGTTTGGTTACAGGTGCACGTCCGTTCCGTCCCCGTATAAGACAAGTTAATTTAGGATGAAAATAATTTTGTCCACAGCTCGAAGCGTAAGAAGAGCCTGCAAGACTACAACTCTATCTTTTGGTGCAACGGACTACAACTCTATCGTGCAGGAACAATTGACACTTGTGTTGTATTAGGGGTGCAATTTGGGCCGAGAAACTTGTGGACAATCTGTGTCCGTCTATGAAAATATAGATATGTACTTACTTTTATAGTGACTATGGTAACTTTGGACTAAAAATTTTTAGTCCGTAAAAAATATGGGTTGGACATGAGCAAAGGTTTCTGCAAGCCCGTCCAACCTGTGAAAAAATCAACTCGTCTAACTATTATATAATATAAATCACTCAAACTGATTCTCTGCTAGCAAAGTCTTCCTTGCTAAGTACTGCAAGCGTCAAAAATTCATTCATGCGACTAAACCCAGCTCCTCTTCCTAGGCTTGGAAAAGTATTCAGGCAGGTATTTAGTTCTTCTTCTAGGGCTTTCTTGGATATAGGTAACGGGTCTTGGGGTTGACATTTGGAAAGATAGCTGAATTTCTGACTTCCCGCCTCAACTCCTTCTGCCTCTCAGAATTAACACCATTGAAAATCGACATGTCTCTTGCAAGATTGTATCCTGTCACTGAAATAATAAGGCCTTTCATGACTTGTTCCCTACTCATGTCATCACCAGAATCAAGGGGATTCACATCTCCCTCACTGGGCCATCAGAACTTCCCCGCTAGAATCTTGAACGTTTTGGGAATTTCTCTGTTTCAACTGCCTACAAAGCTTCTGCAACTCAGTGAAATCTATTAGCATAAAAACCCTCAAACCTCCTTTCAAGAAAAAACTTAGAAGGCAGTTTGGAAACTATAAGTTTACCTTCCAAAATCTCTTTCTTCATCTAGCAATTACTACTAGCAATTACAATTTAGGAGTTGTTTGATAAAACTGAAATTTAAGTGCTGAAAAAGTTAATCACTGAATTCGTAAAACTGAAAATTTTAAGCGACTGAATTTTTACTGAAAAATAAGTTAACATGTTTGGTAAACCAAAAGATGTCTGAAAATTATTTATTTACAAATTTATCAATTATACCAAAATTATGCATTTGTTTATGTATTTTATAACTTTTTTTGGGAAGGGAGGGGGGCTAAAATCGTATTGGTGGTGGTGGTGGTGGTGGCAATGAGGATGGAGTAGTGGGGGGGGGGGGGGGGGGCGGCAAAAAGGTGTCAATGGTGGCTTAAACAAAAAAGATAACCCTAAAGGGGGGGTGAATAGGATTTTAAGACTACTTTAAAAATTAACAAGTAATCATTACAAACTTAGAGAAGTTATGAATAACACTGAAAAGCTTCAAACAACAAACATCAAACACAATATCTCAAATAAGCAAACTAACCAATCTCAATACAAGTATAAAACAATAATGTAAAGAGAGAAGGGTTTAGTGATACTTGACGCTTGAGATTTAGATGGTTCGGCTTGAATTATCCTCAAGTCTACGTCCACCCCTTCAAGGAAGTCCCTTGAAAGGTCCTAGAATCCACTAGTATGATCTTTCTTACTGGTCAAGATCGAATCGCTTACTATCCCTTGTTGATATACCCACATCAAGAACAAGCTTTAACAGTCCCAAAGCTCCAAAGCTCCAAAGCTTGACAACCCCAAGCTTTGATCCAAGAAACTTTAGATGAAGAATTGTGTACAAGAATTCACTCTCAAGAAGTAGATGAGTACAAGGTTAAGCTCTAGAACAAGAGAGATGAGTGTATGATGACTTATGAAAGTGTATATCTCTCAAATGTAAGCTCACAATAAATGCTCTCTTGAAATGGATGAGAAAACAATGAAAATCAAGAGAGATTGAACAATTGCTTTGATCTTTGAGTATATGCAAGATTAGAGAGCTTTGAATGTAATTGATGAATCAAAACCATGCCCAAGATGAGTATATATAGGTGTGGGAGTAAATATGACCGTTTGGAATTAGATAGGGCATTAATTGTGCCAAACGGTAAACGCTGCACCATTGCAGTCGACTGTATTCCCAAAAGTAGCCGTTAGAAATTCAAAATTTCCAAATGCAGTCGACTGTAATAGGCTACTGGAAGTGTGTTCCCAACCTATTCTGGTCGTACCCAAAGGCCCACTGTGGTCCCATTTTGCATGACACGTCCGCACAAGCAACAGACTTTTTCAACGCTCACAACCGGTCAAAGCGTGCACGCTCAAGTCACGTGCACTTCTTACTTCTTCTACGCGACTTCGTCGCCAAGAAACTCATCATCGTGCGACGCCGCATCACGCTTCGACCGTCGCACTTCGCACATTGTCCGTCGCTGCGCCATGGCACTTGCCCAAGGAGGTTGGCCTTGGCCTCCCCCTTGGGGTCGGCCTCGGCCTTGGCCTTCCCCTTGGGGTCGGCCTCGGCCTCCCCCTTGTGGTCGGCCTCGGCCTTCTCTTGGGGTTGGCCTTGGCCTGCCCCCAAGGGTTGGCCTTTGGCCTCTATCCTTAGCACCTTCACTTCTCTTCAAGAGGCCTTGCATCCTTCGTGACGCCCTTCGCCCGTCGTCCGGACGTCAACCTCGCGACGTCCGTCGTGCATCACCTTACGGACGTTCGTACATCAACCTCGCGACGTCCGTCGTGCATCACCTTACGGACGTTCGTACATCAACCTCGCGACGTCCGTCGTGCATCACCTTACGGACGTTCGTACATCAACCTCGCGACGTCCGTCCTGCAACAACCTCGCGACGTCCGTCCTGCAACAACCTCCCGACATCCGTTCGTACATCAACTTCACGACGTCCGTCGTCCATCAACTCCGCGACCCCCGTCGCCCGGACACAACTCCGCGACCCCCGTCGCCCGGACACAACTCCGCGACCCCGTCGCCCGGACACAACTCCGCGACCCCGTCGCCCAGACACAACTCCACGACGCTCATCATCCGTCGCCCGGACGTCGTCTTCGTGACCCCCGTCACCGACGTCCGGGCGTCACACTCCAACACTTCGCCGCGCCCATGCGCCGCGCCGCTGATACAGCCGTGCCCCCAGGCTCTCTGTCACACTACCGTGCCCCCGGCACTATACGCACTATGTCGCGCCCATGCGCCACCATTGACACCAACGTGCCCCCGGCACCTTACGCACTATGTCGCGCCCATGCGCCACCATTGACACAAACATGCCCCCGGCACCTTACGCACTCCGTCGCGCCCATGCGCCGCGCCATTGACATAGACGTGCTCCCGGCACCTTACTCACTTCATCGCGCCCATGCGCCACAATCATGTCATCATGCCCCCGGGCACCACACTCATTCATCACACCATGCGCACCTTGCCTTGGTCATGGAACATGCTTCAACCCACTCTCCGGAGTGTACATCATCCGCGGGGATAGGCGACTCCTCCGGGACACTATCTCTGCCAGGGAGCTCTTCAACTCCCCTTCCGCCAGGTAGACGGCTCCTCCGGGATGCTACCTCGGCCAGTCGGGTAGACGGCTCCTCCGGGATGCTACCTTGACATGCTCCGAGTGCTCCGGCACAAGGACTCACCCGCGGGGATAGGCGACTCCTCCGGGACACTATCTCTGCCAGGGAGCTCTTCAACTCCCCTTCCGCCAGGTAGACGGCTCCTCCGGGATGCTACCTCGGCCAGTCGGGTAGACGGCTCCTCCGGGATGCTACCTTGACTCGCTCCAAGTGCTCCGGCATAAGGACTCACCCGCGGGGATAGGCGACTCCTCCGGGACACTATCTCTGCCAGGGAGCTCTTCAACTCCCCTTCCGCCAGGTAGACGGCTCCTCCGGGATGCTACCTTGGCCGGCCGGGTAGACGGCTCCTCCGGGATGCTACCTTGGCCTGCGGAATAGACGACTCTTCCGGGACACTATCTCCGTCAGGGTGCCTGCGTGACTGGCCTACGTGCTCCGGCACTGGGGGCTTGCGTCGGCACCCCTAGGGACTATGACCCCTAGGGACTATGACCTCCGGGTCACTCCGAGACGGGAGCAGGTCTTCGGAGGGCATCGCGCCTAGTTCACCTGGCAGTTGGGCGTCGGGTCTTCCCCACCGCTGCCAGGCCTGTGGGACTCCGCAAGGGCTTGGATTGGAGGCTAGATCAAGGGGGTTCTCTGGCCACACCGATGCGGTGGGAGCCAGTCTTTCCAGACAGACAGAGCGACGCTGTGAGGAGCAGGCCGGGTGAATATGCGATCTGACAGTCCGTGGAGCACCGGCACCCGTGGACCCCCCGGTGACGTGTCACTCTCGGGGAGCGCCACGTGTCGGTTAATGACATCATCATCTCAATCTCTATAAATAGAGGTCTTGAGAATTCATTAGAAGAGGATATAACATTTGGACATTTTCAGAACATTTTCACTTTCTCACTCTAGAATTCTGGAGGGAGAAACATACATGACCCTGACTTTGGACCTAAGCATCGGACTGTGACTGTCGTCGTATATTCATCCTGCGCTATCGCCCTCGCAGCACTGCCACCCTCAAGCTCTGTCTGGGAAGCCCTTGGTCTCTGCCCTTGTTCCACCCTTGTTGTCTCTCACTTTACATACTTGGAAGCTGACTCGGACTGCAGCCTTTGTGGCACCTCCACGTAAGTACGAACCCACTTTCCTTGGCATCAAAGTGTTGTAGTTGACTTTTATACCTCACTGCCCAACATGCAGTCCAATGCAGTCGACTGTATTCCTGAAAATGCAGTTTTTCCTGTTTTCAAAGAATGAAAAATTTTATGCATGCAAGGGAAACCTATGGGCAAATTCTAGGTCACAATCATCGATACGATCAACTCTTTATGTCTAGTTTACAAAGAACAGAATAAACGCAATAGTAAAAATCAATCGAAGTATTCCATCTTGATGCGTTCCATTGAGTGTCTTTGAAAGATTTGCTCGTCTAATTATCCATTTGCATGAGTATGAGATTGTATCTATTACTTCATCAACTCAATGCATGTTAGACAACATAATCATTAATGTTAGTTATCATCAAAATCAAATATAATCCTAGGTTAAATAACCGTAGGGTTAACAGTGGCGTTAATAGTGCGTGAAGAAATAATGTTGATAATTGTGATGATAGTGATAGGCGGCGACATGGCGATCATGGTCAGTGGTGGATTTTTAGATGATTTCGGGGGAAATGGACTTAGTGACAACATCGATGGTATGGTGGAGGTGGCAATGTCCTTGTGGTGGTGTCGGTGGTGGTGGTGATAGTGGCTACGTCGTGGTAATTGTGGTGGTGCTAGTGAAAGAAAATAATGGTTGTGATGGTGATTGTATTAGGGTTGAGGCGGTGTTACCAGCAAATTAACTGAAGCGGTATCGTGGTGATAATTATTTTTTTTATGTAAAAATATGTTAAATAAATTTTAACCATCTCACTTAGAATTAAGTTATCAGCATTAAGTAAGTCCACCTGACTTAAATTTTTAGTCTATTTTTTTGAAGGAATTCATTTTTTAAGTGATACAAGATTTAGCGTTATCAAACACACTTAATTAAAAATCATTGAAAATTTTAAGTTTTAAATGCTCAATTGCGTTATCAAACACACCCTTAGACATTATTGTTATATAGTTAAAGATTTTCGGTTACACTTTCTTAATGCCTTCTAATGATGATTCTTAATACAAAAATGAAGTTGAACCGTTAAAAAGTGAAGATATTTGTGGTAAAAATTTAAGGCAGATGCTATCTTGTGCCCTGAGACACGTCTTAAGCAACATTTAAGAGGCTTAATAACCTTTATTCTCTGTATACGCACACTTTTATTTTTTTTGTAAATTGACAATATTCATGAATGAATAACTAATTTTGTTTTACTGAGCAGTAGAATGACTCTGCTAATCCTATTTGGTTACTCGTCCGCATTTAGGTATTTCATACTTGAAAAAAAAAGCAGTAACTTATTTCACTCAGGAGTAATTCCAGTGCCAATTTCTCAGCTACGTCACTATTGTGTTCCAGAATATTTTTCTTTTAGGCTTTTTACTCGTAGTTATGACATTATTTTACTATACTCGCAACACCAAAAAAAAAAAAAACTTCGGAAAAGATTATTATTTAAGGATACACCGCATCGTAAAATATAATTACCGTGAGCTGTAATTGAATGTATGTGTATGTAAGGTGCAAATAGTTTTCTTATGGTCTGTTTGGACCCATTCTTTTAGGATTTGAATTTCAAATTTGGAATTGGATTTGTAATTTAATTTAATTTTTTTTTTGGAAATTCAAATAACAGAATTCATATTGTGTGTTTAGAGAGCAAAAGAAATAGAAAGGTAATAAATTTTTAAACAATTATGTCATTGACTTATGATGAAAAACGAATTACGGTAAAAGGTTTCAAGTGTGCTAGTGCCACCACATGGTGGTGGTGGTAGCAACATCATAGTTATCAATATCGTATAGGTACCGGCCGATACGTACCGTATTTGTCTTCTACCGTATGATACTCCTTACATTTTGTACCGGTTAAAATACCGCTCTGTACTGGTTGTATCGGCCGGTACATGTGATACTGGCCGAAAACTACGTACCAGCCGAGATATTCAGTTTTGTACCGGTTCTTTAAAAAATGTAAAAGTAACAAATTTTGTAAATTGACTATATAAAGACTAAATAGAAAAAACACTCTTAAGTTCTTTCATACCAATCAAAGCCTATGTAGCTGCTTAATCATCATATTCACTTAGCTTTGATTTTCTTTTATACACGAAATTTTTTATCATATTCTTTAATATATATGATGTACAACTTTACACACATGTGCGCGAGTGCACACACACATACACACAAAAATAGCTTATTCTTGAACCTGAAGACGTTATTATTGAATAAACAACTTATTCTTACATAAATTTGAGAATGAAATAGGGGATAATCTTAGAGGAGCTAATTCAATTATATAAATTATTTAGTTCAATTGAATAAGCTGTTTAGCAAAAACAAATGTGTATCTTTTGTTAGTTAGCCAATGAATGAATATTACAAATGTTAGTGATGAAAATTTTGAGACGGTACCGGTACGATACGTACCATCTTATGAAAAAAAAACGATACACACTCTGGTACAGTATTCATAACTATGAGCGACACCACACAAGTTAGCGACATCGACGTTGAAAGTGGTGGGGTGGTCAAGTGATGGTAATGATGGTGGTGGTGCTATTGAGGTGTACGAGGTATAGCTGGTGGTGGTCAAGTGACACCGGTGGCAATAGTGGTGACGCTGGTGGTGGTAGTGGTGGCAGTAGTGGTGGTGGCGGCGGCTATGACAAGCAAGCTTACAGAGACTGTGAGTAAGTCATTTGAAAATCTTTATAACTTATATCGAAATTCCGCTGACATACGCGAGCGAGCTATATTATCGAGCGGTTAATTATATTATGGGTCATTTCTTAGGGGCATTGAACATGTAGTGGCAAAACAAGCAAGAGTAGAAACTACTTCTACATATTCGTCTTCTTTTTTCTCTTTTAATGAAATTTGTTTATATGCAAATACTGATCATTATTCTTCGTTGTCAATGAATTAGCAAATGAACTTTGATTTGTTAACTTTTTGGAAACAAAATGCAAAAATTTATCGAATTTATCCCAAATTGCCCGGGATGTACTACCGGTGCAAGCTTCCATGGTTGCTTCAAAGTCGTGCTTTTCAGCCAGCGGGAAGGTGTTGGATGACAGGAGGAGTCTTCTTAGCCCTGAGTCACTCAAGTTTTCAATATGTTGGAAGAATTATATCGATGCAAAATACCGAGATCAAGATAAATCAGTTGATGATAGAAAGAGCAACAGTTCGAGTATTGAAGATCTTCCAAATGATTGGGTAGTTTTCTTTTCTTTTCCTTTTCTCAACTTTTTAGAATAAATTTTTTCCAAAATATAGTTTAGATTTTTCCTGTGGATTATTTTCAAACAATTTAAATGTATTTAAAGTAAACAATGCACATGAGAATGTGGTTTTACAAGCAAAATAAACATTTTTCTCACTTTTTTTGGACAATTAATCCTTTGTATAAATGAGAGAAAAAAAAATTAGGTAACTTCGAGTGCTTGTTTACAAGCAGCCGGTATCAAGCCCAAATTAAAGGCAGAAGGCCTATGAACAAATTTATCATAAATTTAATTTTATCGCAAAAGATTAAAAAAAAATTGGTTTGGGCTCGGGCCTGGCCCAAGCCCGGCCCTAATTTTTGGGCCAAGGGCTTGGACTAGAGCTGGGCCCTCATATTCTTGAGGAGGCCTGGCCTATTTCTCCCTGGGCCAAGCCAGGCCCGCCCCTTTTTCTGAAAAGCCCAAAGGGCCCGAGCTGGGCTGGCCAAGCTCTCCCACCACTATCGCATCGCCACCACCGGCCACCCTTGTCTCCACCTACAAGCTCAAAACCAACACAAAACCACCACAGCATCCACCCCTCCTACTAGAGATTCACGACATTAACGGGTAGAATTCACCAGAAAAATTGCATATCCAAATTTCTGGCGGGCGAATGAAAAATGATGGGAAGGTTTGGATGGTGGGTTTTGGCAGTGGAGGGGATGAAGGCAGTGCTCTACTTCCAGGACTGGCTATAGGTCAAAGGGGTGACATGGAGGGGAATCTTGACGGGGTGCTATAGCTCTAGACTACGTCGTGGCTTATGACGCATGTCAACGTTTTTGCTGGAAAAATGGTGGTTATGGCTGTGAAATGGGGCACGAGGATTCGGTGGTTCTAGTATTGCTTTCGAACTTGTAGGTAGAGAAAGGTGGCTGGTGGCGGTGGCGTGTGGGGTTGCGTGGTGGGTTGATGAGAGAAGAGGAAAAGAGCTTGGTTTGGGGTTTTTGGGGAACATTTGTCCATTCATATTTTACCTTGAACATTGCCATGGCTAGAATTAGCCTAGATAATTTAGCCGACGCTCATCATAAACTCAAAATGTCTCCAATATCATTTCATCTGTGTCGGAAATACTAGCAGACAAATCTCATCTGATTGTACTAATAAGAGTGAAAAACTTTCGGGCAATAATCGTACACCACTTCTTACCGCTTATAATAGCAAACAAGGATATGCCATTTGAAGCAACAACAAAGAAAAAAAAGTTGGGATCAAGTTAAACAACTACAACACTAAAGCCGTTACATATATAAGCTCTTATATTTTACGCACTTCACTTAACCATGCGCCTTTGTATGGCCTATTCTAAAGGCAAAAACCAGCAACTCTTTACTCGACTTCTTTAATTATTCTTCTTTTACGTACCGACTCCTTCGGCATGCTCCCTGGAGTACTATGAGCTCTCCTCCTATCTTCTTTCCTTCTCTCGGCTGCAGCCATAATACGTCTGAGAGCGGATGCCTTGTATACTGGTCTCGGCAAGTGTCTGTGCCTGCACAATCACCAACGCAAAAGAAAATGGATATTATAGCTAAGTGAACTAATATACATCGTAGCTCGTTGTTTTCACCCCAGATAGGGCGTTTTCCATTTTAAGAAATAATTTTTGCCCCAACCAGGCCAGGTCAAGCCAGGAAAACAACTTGAGCGGGTGTTTGGACAAAGACGGGGGATAACTTTTAGCATTCAGCTGACCGGATAAGAGCGTGGAAAGCAGAATTCTTGCTCTTGGGCGTTTTTATGTTTATAAGGAAGCCACAAAGTCATGAGACTTGGCATCTATGGGCTTCACCCACCAAAAAAAAAACTGCTAAGGTAAATGAGTAGGCCCCAAAACATATACGAAAACTACTCCACTGGCCAGACACAAGTTCACCATCCGACCGCAAAGATCGAATGCATCAAGATGTTGTTGCAGAGGATTCAACATTCAAGAAAGAAGTGAATTTTGAGCCACGTGAAGTTATTTCAAACAATCATGATATACATGGGGGCAATCACAGCAAGCATAAGATGATTCCTTTGAAATCTTAAATCACTTGTAGAGTTCATTAAGCACTCCAAAAGTTGAAATTGCAGACTTCTAAAACCGAGTTAAAATATCGACTCATATGCCATTTCAAAGAAAACCATAAACTTGGGTAGAAAACATCTAAGCGAAATTCAAGTTAAGTTCAGCATTACCTCGAAATACGCTTGACTTCAGGAAGATGCTTATAACGATTCTTGACAGCCTCCATATATTCATGCTTTTTACGTTCCCTAGGCAAAATCTGTAATTCGTGTAACACAACATTGTCAGCATTTCAGTTACATTGTAACGAGGAAATTTTTGTAATCAGCACGATTAGCTTGCAGCATACAAAAGCCAAAATTGACCAGCCCTTGACATCTCTAGAGACCAAGCATTCATTATGAACTGTGAATGCTTGATATAAAAAATTTGTCAGTCAAAACAGAGCTTTCATAACCATAGACTAGGCACCTATTACAAGAGGGATGGTGTGCAGTGGTTGTTGAGAAGGAGGGAGGAGGGGGGTGGGGGGGGGTGTTGTTTGCGGAAGAAGAAGATAACTGAAAGTAGACAAGAACTGGTGACACCATGAAGAAACTCAATCCAATAAACAAAGCCTTAGCCAAAAGTTTGGGATGCACTCTCTAGCAATGAAGTTTTCTCTTACTACTTACCATATTACTCTTGGTCTAGCCCTACCTCTTCTTACTTACTCAACTTGCCACAAGTCACTCTTCCTTACTAAAGCATCAAGAGACCAACGTTGAATTTGTCAACCATCACAAGAATTGGTACCTCGTCTTCTCCTGAATTGGTGCTACCTAATGTTCTCATTCCTGTTATATCCTTGTTGCGTGGCTGCTCATCTGCATAAGCACTTGCAATTGCTACACTCATCTTATGAGTGCTGTTTCTTAGTTGCTGGACATTCCAAACTTGCATAAACATAGATTAGGATGCCATTGCTTAGTACAAAATTAACTAAGCAAAAGAGATTAATTTCCCCAGGAAACAAACTGTGGCCAAATAATGTAAATATGAACTCCATACGGGTATTGGCTGCAAGTATGTGTCTAGCCGTCAATTAGCCTAAGTTCCAAGTTCAAAGACAATAGAATACTATCTACCTTTCATTTATCCCAAAGGTAAAATTCAGTTTCACTGAACATTCATTGGCAAATAAAGAACTCCACCCTTTTCAAACTGGTTACTAAAACCAAAGGAAAATTATAAAGTAGTGCCCTCTCCAATAATTAGTTCTGGGAAGTAGATACATGTGCATGTCCTATAACTATAAGAACTCTTGACACATATCTAACACCCTTACCGGGCATGCGAAACTTAAAGAGGTGATTTTCCTTGCCCTATTAGCACGAAAAAGGAAGCGAATTCAATGCCGATGTCCCATCCTCGGCAAAGAAGTAGGAGTCAAAGCAAAATATTTCATGCTTACAAGTAAGTTCAAAGTCAATGTTAAATTAAAAGGATGATGCGTAGAAAGAGAACTAACAAAACCTATTAGGCTTGGTGGTGTTCGAACGGTCCAGGTTCTCTAATAGAAATCATAGTAACTTACGGTCATCTATATTTTCAAGAGACTTCAGAAAACAGCAGCTTCAAGCAACAGAATAATTGAACTTCAAAGGCAGAATAAAAAAATTGTAGAGGAGAGATTCATACAACTCCCAACTGTTCAGATGCTTTAGCCTTCCAAAGTCTAAGGTTGGTGTCATCACTTCCGGAGATTACATAACTTGCATCACAGCTGAACTTGACGCAAAATACCCTATGTTGACAAATAATTGATGTCAGTATACAATCACTCACAAGAACAATGTAACATCTTGAGACACCAAAAATGCAACTGAACTGAAGATTGATGGGTCTCATCGTTAAAAATTTAAGCTGGTATAAAATCTAACAACATAAATAGTACTGCATCTAGACACCAAAATGCAACCAATAAGTACAAGTCGGCATCCATAGGGTGCAGGTACGTGTAAACAGGAAATATTGAGTGGTAAAAATGAAGTTTAAAATCACGCAAACCTTTGCATTCTTTTGGTATGATAGATTTCCCTGCTATGACCGCCATTATACTGGAATATTCTCACCTACAAAGTGTGATTAAGTTTAGTACTACAGATGCCCCAGGTACATACTAAACAAAATGCCGTAAGGTAGGGGTATAATTAAGTAGATGAGAGAAAACTCACAGTTCTATCATATGATCCTGTTACAAACTCACGACCAGTTGGTGAGTAATCAATATCCAACCTGCAAAAGGAATATTGAAGCGTCATCAGGCTGCTCTACACGAAAAAGACTATTGGAAATAAACACGTTCTCACTTAAGACATGTTTGCCATCTTACACTGCAGATACATGATCTTTGTGGACACACTTGGCTTCGTCCAATTTTCTAGCATCATAGCTATAGCAATTGCAATCTTCATTTGCCTATATGAACATGAGGTTGATGACTGTATTAGCACGCAAGAGAGAAACTAGGAAGTCAAATCAATTTAACATAAGGGAATCCATAATTCAAATGTTATGAACAGAACCACTGTAATAAACCAAAGAAATGAGCAACTAGTTGAGTTGTGTGCTTCCAACAGGTGGGATTAAGTTTACACGTTTGACATGGACACATGCGTCCCTGTTTACGAGAGTCACCAGCTTAACAAGTTTATATGCAGTTATTCCTACCAAAATATGTCACCTATAGGGTCTTCCAGATCAAGAGGACTTTGACCCTCTGACCCTCAATTTTAGGGTACTACCAAAAGTTGACTGACAACTTAAACAGCCCAAAACCACAATGCGGGAGATGGGGTGCAATAGTAGCTATCAGAATGAGCTTACAGCTGTGAAGTTCATCGGCTCCATGGGATTCCAAGATATGGAATTCGTTCTGGTCTGCAACCAAAAATAAATCAAATCAGGACATCTAAAATGAGGGAACTATATGCCTTATATTTATGTATATGAAACAAAATGCCAAATTCCGCAGAGAGAAAAGCCATTTAGAGAATTTCTCCTTTTCACTCCATATATGTTCAATAATCTCTTTCATGCCCATAAAAGATAATACAAGACTTCCAACAAGCCACTTGGCAGACAACACTATCATGACTTATTCAACAGAAATATCTCGTGTTGTTAATGTAAAAGCTCATACATAGTGCAAGCAAATTCTACCTCGAGTTTGTAAGAATGAACGCACTTCAAACTCGTACTTATGTCTTGTAAAGTTCTACGTCCTTTTTTCCCTTAAATATTTTGGACTTAAACTCGTACAGAAGAAGCATGCCCACATAACTTGACCTCTCGTTATTTTCACATGCCAAATTCAAAATAGCTTACTGCCTCAACACTATCGAAGTTCGCTTGCTTTGTCTTTTCATACAATTGAGTAGCTTTTACATCTCACACTTATATCTGGAAGTCAGTTAATTTTATCCAGAAATCCTCACCTTCTCCAAGCATCCTCATAATGCTCTTTTCTTCTGCCTCCTCTCTGAGACGTAAGCTGACATGCTTTCAATTTTCCATCTCGTGAACCTAGTATAGGCTGTTCATCTGGACATTGGTCTTTGTTACCATTTTGATGAACAATTAACCAGCCTAATTATGCAATCTTACTCACTTATTGTTGTAATCAAGTTAGGGCTGCAATTTGAGCCGGGTCAGAATGGGTTTTAACCAACCCAGCTCAAATACACACAACCTTTTACCCATCAAGCCCAACTAATTTACAAAATGGGTTGGTCTGAGTTGGGTTATTCTTAAAGTGAATTAAATTGGGTCAAACCCAATAAACCCATCCTAAACCATCTTAACCCAAACAAAAAAACAAAGTCAGAAGATTCTTCTTCGTCCTTCCCCGACTATTGGCAGTTCTTCTTCGTCCTTCCCCGACTATTGGCAGCGGCGATATCGATCCAATTCCCCCAAATTAATTTCTAGGGTTCTAACCCAACCGATTTCCCCAATTCCATAGCTATCGGCAGAGGTCTTATGTGGCTTTTGTGTCTCAGAGGCGACATAAGCATTTTCCAGGAAAACGCCATTATACCGCCGGCGAATGCTTCCACCGCCGATCTGATCCGGCTTTGAAGACCTTATACCGTCGACGAATACTTGGGGTATGCTTATTTTCCGTATTTTCGCTTCAATTTCCCGCGATTTGGCTAGTGTCAATGTTAAGTTGAAGTAAATTTGTCAGCGTCTGTTATGCACTTGGAACACAACATGTTTGACAAAATGTCTCAAAGAGAGTTTTGGGTTTATGTATTGTATTTGACACATGTTCATATGCATCAGAATATTCATTTCGGAGAAGTTGCTGTCTATCTTGTGCTGTTGTCTACATGGTTACATATAAGCAGCTGCATATGAAACCCTTTCTTCATTGTCCTTTTTGTATTTTCTGGGAGGAGGGAACAGGTCTATTTGACACATTTTGCAACTTCTTTTCTTCCTTACAAAATGGTCTTAAATTTGATAAAGGCTGATTGAATAATTTTTCTACCGTTTTGATTTCAGGCCCTTCTTATTACAAGGGGGTCTGGTTAGTAAGATTTAATCAAAGGGTTTCATTTGCTTTGAGAGAAAATGAAGTCCATGAGCAATGATGGTAATAACAACAAGAACAATAACAGCAACTGGTTGCGTTTCTCTCTTTATACATCATGTGGAGTTTGTCAAGGCTGCTAGTGGAAAATGAATATAGAGGTTACATGTTGAAACAGAAATGAGGCCCAAACTTGGACTGGTATCTTGCTTTTTTAGCCATGCCATTCAAAGCTACTGGAATTGCTTCGACAACATGTTCTAAGGTCCAAAGCCCATACTCTATCTCCATTTTAGTTGCTTATTAAGCTGAATTGGGTGAACAACTTGGTCACAGGTTGCGTCAAACACGTCAATCATTAGTTGATCGCTTTTTCTTTCATGTTCGTTGTTTGCTGTAACCGGTAAGTTTGGCAAGCATGAACTTATATTGTAACACTGCACTAGACTTGAGAATCCCTTCAGTTGACAGACTCCTTTGGTTTTTTTCTTTTTCTTTTTTTTGTGCAGGAGGAGGCAACAATTACCAAGTCAGCTAGCAACAGTTGGTGTCTTCACAAAGTGTCTTGGGATTTTTATTTCTTCTTTTAGAATAGTGAAACATTTCGTTAATGGTTTTTTACTTCTTATGTTGTTTAAAGACATATATGAGTTGAAGTGAGAGGGGTTTTACTGTATTAAGTGTATAGCTTATTACTTGTTTTCTCCCTCTACACATGTTGATGTCCATTTATTTTACTAGTGTGAGGAAGACTATATTACTTTTTAATTAGACTGGAGTTTATTAGTGGTCTTTAATACCTAAGGTATGTGTTTGTTTATTGATTGATCTAGAAAATTTTCTTTATAATATCATATTTTATCTTTTGGAGATAAATGAAACTTTTTATTTATCAAAGATTAAAGTATTATCTATAAGTCAAATGTGAGTAATGTTAGTCTTTAGATAATGAGACGCAAGAAGAAAATTATTCATTCACGAATGAAATAAAAAATTAATTAGATATTTGTTGGGTTGGGTTGGGTTGAAACCCAAACCATAGCATTTTTACTTGAGTTGGGTTGGGTTGGGCATTTTTTACAAAAAGCCCAATCTGGGTCGGGTTAAGATGGGCTTTTAAAATGTTGGGTTTTCTCGGGTTGGGTTGAAAACCGACCCAACCCGTCCAAGTTGCACCCCTAAATCAAGTACACTTTGGTTTTGAATGCTTATATTCAACAGTGGTTTGTCAATCACTATGAAGTATGAAGTGCCCGATATCACTCTTTTCATCATTTTAAGTTCAGTTGAATATTATCCAAACTAATAACTCTGATGAGTCAAAAGACCTGCATGCTTTACCCCTTTCCCGACTGCTCTAAAATAAAATGCTGAGACTACAATGCCACCAATCCAAAAAGGTTATTAATAATTTACTTTCGTAGCCATCCAACTGAAGACTGTAAAACTGATCCTTGCAAGTCTCTACAGTAGGACTACTTGAAGAATGATCCTTAAATCAACATTAGAAAAATCTTAAAAAGCAAAAAGCTGTATCTATCTATCATCTCATTCTGTGCAGGGAGATGCAGATTCAAATCAGTTGGAAAACTTTATTCTGCTACTAAGAAAACAATATGAATGCTTGAAGACATGAATTGATTCCGTAGTTATATCCTAATTCCTGCAACTAAGAATATCCGTGGAAATATTACCATTTCGAACAACAAGACATCATTTTTTTTCCTTATAGGACCATGGCATATGACAGGTAAGTCAAAGGATGCTTCTAGACAACGACAAACATCAGATAAAACCTCACCACCGACGCTATAATTGCAGAAAGGTCAAAAGGATGCCAATGTCTTAGCAACTTGTGGCGCCAGAACAAGAGGTAGTCAAGTTCAGAGAAACACTTCAGCACATCCTATTTTTTTACTTACGAACATTGCCTAGTTATTGAACTCTTTAACATAGAAACTCATATGAAACATTGTCTTACACGGGAGAAATGCAAAGAGCAAATTTGCCAAAGCAATATCATCATATTACTGCTGATAAAAGTGTTTCTCTTATTTTCTTTGTATCACTCCGTTAAGTAAGATAAATTAAGTTGTCCGATTAGGAGCAAAGGTTTGGCAAGTGATCTTGTTCATGGTTTAAACCAGAAAATAGCTAAGGATTTTAGACTTCACGTTAAAATAATGACAGATAGGATCTGAAGTTTGGCAGGATCCATCTTGTCAGGCTTTGACCAGCATATGAACTGGTAAACTACAATTGGAAGTCTACAAATATGACATAAAGTAGCGAATGAAAGAATATTTGGCCTACCCTCATGATAAGCTTTCTTGCAGGTGAATCCATTCGCAAATCATACATTGTTATGCTACGGTCACTAAAGAAGGAAACAAGGAGATTATGAGTTTCAGTGACTGTAGGCTGGCAGCACACAATCCGAACTATATACAAGGGAGAAACTGCATATAGGTGACATATTTTATAACATAACAGAAACATAAAAACCCACAGCCATAGACAAAGTAAATCAGAACTGAAGCAATAAAAGCCTATGTGCTTCACGTGTAAGTTTGGAGAGGGAGAGGGAGAGGGGGAGAGAGAAAGAGGGAGAGGGAGAGGGGGAGAGAGAAAGAGGGAGGGGGAGAGAGAGAGAGAACAGTTATTTAAGGCAGAGAACACATGTCAAACAACTTCTGAACTCATAGGGAGGTAAGATTTAAGAGACACGAATAGTGAACCTTATAGATGTACGCACAAACAATGCCGCCAGTACTTCATTTGACTTCGAGTAAAGGTCAAACAAAAATCTATTGCGTAAGATTCTACTTGGGATCATAAGTATTACTTAAAAGACCAGATAATATCCGGCTTGATAGAAATCCCCAACACCCAATTACAATAAGCCTAATAGCAGCATGAATGCATACTTAGCATAATTTGTACATAAAGAGGCTCTAGTCAGGTACGATAATTACAATCCACGTAGAAATATTGTGGTATGTTATGCAACATGAACATCAAAATAGCATGGTTTTTAAGTGTTCAATAACATAATAATTACCAAGTAGTTCATTCATGCGAAGAGGTTGGATAATGTTGATGAGAAGTGGCCATACCTTGCAGAAGTTGCCAGAATGTTTGGTTCTCCAGGATTAAAACGAACAGATATAACTGTATCACTTCCCCACTCAAAACTTTTCACTGGCTGGGACCTGTTTAGTAAGCCAAGTAGACGCTGGAATTGTTTTAACTATCAACGGAGGAAGTAAAAGAAAAATAAGAGAAGTTGAGATCAGAACCGATTATGGTCCCATATATCTACTTGAGCACCAGCTGTGGCAAAGAGATCACCATCCCATTGATGATCAGCAGCCCTGGAAAAAGAAATTGACATAAACAGGTGTAATTCACAATAAAAATGGGTAAACATTATCGGCATATCATATGTTGGAATGATTTAAAAAATTTCCATAAACTATAAACATAAAAATTACCAGAGCGCATTTTTCGAAACGTGAACTGCTAGTGGCTGAAAATAAATAGAGCACCAGTTCAGACAAGAAACAGAAGAACAAAAGAAACATAAAGGGATATTTCCACTCCACATGAATTCAAGTGACACTTTTCATGCCTTATAATGGCACTCCAAAAATTTTGGCAACAAATGTGGAGAGGAAATATCATTTCCAATTAAAGTACTCATTTGTTGCACCTAATGAGGTAAGTGAAAAGGAAAGTTTCAACCTTGTTAGAAGAATCAGATGTGCCATCTGACTCCATAGCAGTTGCAATGGGAACACTCCAAAGTCTGACACTGAAACAAAAATACCAAATTTCCCAAAGTGAATATATGTCATAGATCATACTTTTACAGCTGATGGATATATTTCACTTCATGCCTCACAGTAAACTTGTGAAAAGGAAGTTTAGCCTTACGTGCAATCACTTCCACAGGACACTAGAATACGCCCATCTGTAGAAGCCGTCAAACCACGTACAGCACCTTTATGACCAGTAAACTCGCATACTGTACGTCTAAAGGAAATTAGATTGTCAAACAGAATCTTATTGAAAGTAATCTTTCACTGAGAAATATAAATCAGATAGGACTCAAACAAGCGCATAGGACTGAACTGCCCATATCTCAAAATAGAGAAAAGCTAAGTAAATAATACTTCGTGAAATGGATGACAAATTTTCAGATTCACGAACACACCACACAACAACTGGGTCCATTAATCGTGACCATAGATGGTGGTTGGGGTTGATTGATTGCTGCGGCAAAACAAAAAGATAGTGGAAGTAGTTTGCATTAGCAATTGCACCAGATTAGACTTTGAAAATCATAATCTTGCGTGTCTCGTCAGTACAATATTCCTCAACCCATCCCATAGCACTCTGCAAATCTTTTATATTCTTTTTCTACCCCAGTCCCTCATCGTGCTCACTACATCTCAAATCGATCTCTGAAAACTATCGGAATTAAAAAGTTTACGGCAGCATATGCAGCTTAGACGTATTTCATAAAAGCACTAATAATTTCATCGCCTGTGGTTATTTGACGGGTATTTTGGTGGTTGTAATAATCTATACTATCATGGCTGTTTAAGCCGTTTAGCAATTTTGCACACACATAGCACTTTATAAGAAATATAACCTGGATTGGCAAATCTGAACTGCTCCTTATCTATCTTAAAAGGATCAGCATCCTTGTTATAATTAAGATGCCTCCCAATCAGAACAAATAGGTCCAAAATAGTCAGACCAAAAAATGGGACCCGCACATCAATGAATTAAATGTCATATTTCTTATAAGCAAGCAATACCTATCTCCAACAGGTCAAAGAACTACGGTGGTGGATCACTAAATACCCATCTTGAAAAGAAATCATCAACATGATAACACAAGTACTAAAGGCTATAGTTCAGTTGGTAGAGCAACTCGCTTACAAGCATGCAAATGTTTTCCAGGGGGGTCCATTACGCAATCAAAAGGATTGATCCTATTGAGAAGCCGATGTCTTACTTCCTAGCTTTGAGAAAACAAGAGAAAAATAGCCTGACAAATGATTCGGTCCAGCTTGAGTGCCTTTTTATTTTAGGTGCCAAACAGACCCCTTCACTACCACAAAAAAAATCATGTCCGATTCAGAGAAGAAAAAGTATTAGCTCCAGTAGTCCACTCCAATATGAACTGACCAATCGACACATGCATGATTTGAAACTATCTGAAGCATTTTCAAGAGGATGGAGCACTGCCCAGCCCTGCCCCAAATGGGCTCTATTTAAGAGTTCTAAATGGGGTTGGAGCAAATGGATATTGGATGTATAGGGCATTTTAGCCGAAACATGATTTCCACCCAAAATCGCCCCAAAGTCTGATTATGGTTAAGTTGGAGCAATACGCAAATGGGGCAGACCTAGGCATGGATCCCCATACCGACATCCTTACCCGCAATCAAAGCTCTACTTACACTTTCTAAAAACATATCATTGTTTAGAGTAGCAACCTACCTGGAAGCTATATCCCAAAGCCGAATATCTGCAAAGCAAACACAAACATCAATGCTTGAAAATTTGAAAATGCTCATAAAAGACATTGTATATTCAGAATTAATAGTTCAAGAGTACAACACTCAAATCGACTTAACAAGCTACAACAGTACGTAGTGGCATCTAGACAAAAAGCGATTTTCCCTAGCATAATCGATTCTTAGCAATTTGGAAACCCTGTTCTAACTAAACTTTAGGGAAAAATAGAAGTACCTCCATCCATAGAGCCAGAAAATATCCCTTTCAAGTGATTCGGGTTCTTCGCCATGCATGACACGGAATCTCTATGCCCGTCCATTGCCCCAATAAATGGCCTTGCAAATATCTAATCACCCGTAACAATGAAACCAAATTAAACTGATTCCAATCATAATTTAACCTAAAGTAAACGACTTTATTGATGAAAACTCTTCACCTTCTCTAATTTGGCGGCATTGAGAGCTCGAACGTATTCCACCGCCTTCTCTTGAGTACGAAGGTTGGGGTCGAAGTTATGGAACACCCTCTGCTCCAGTTGATTGGAAACAAATGCTTTAGGTAAAAGAGAGTGAACTAAGGTGAAATATGAAGAAACATCAATTGATAGAAAACAAGAACCTGGAGGTCCTGGCTTCTTTCGCGAGTGAACTCATCTGTTGAACGCGATATCACCTTCACCTTCATTGTGTGCGTCTCGCCAGGATTGAGAACACGACTGTGCGTTGTGCGTGTGCGTGTGCGTGTGCGAGAGCGAGAGAGAGAGAAATTGGAGAGAAACCCTATACAGGAGGGAAGAGTTAAAACCCAGACCCAGAGAGATGGAGGACGGGAAGTTTTGGACGCAGCAGAGGCCCAAGTTAAACTGCAGAAGGCCCAAAGAAAGACGGAGCTTTGCCAAGCCCAACGATCACGCTTCTCTTTTATATATTTTCTCTTTCATAAACTCAAAAAAAGAACACGTGATTTTTTTATTTTGAGAGGATGGGCAGTAAAAGGCATATGCAATGTCACAAAGCGCTATTTGATAAAACTAAAATTTAATTGTTCAACATTTGAATGCTGAATCTGTAAAAGGTGAAAACTTTGAACAATTTGAATTTTCACCACTGAAAAATAAGTTAACCTGTGTTGGCAAGGGCTGTTGATAAAACTGAAGTTTAAGTTTTGAAACTTAAGCTCTGAATCTGTAAAACTGAAAACTTAAACAACTGCTACCCGAAAATAAGTTAACTTGTTTGGTAAACCAAAAGTAAATTACTGAAACTTGTTCTATTTTCACAAAACTATGTTGGTTGTATTGGTCGGGGTGGCGGTGGTGGGTTCAATAGAAAGGTGTTGGTGTTGGCGATGATAATGGTGTGTCAAGATTTGTTGTTGGAAATTATGGTTATGGCGAGAAGTACTGGTCTTGGTGGCGGTTGTAGTGTGTGGATATGAAGATGGTTTTAACAGACTTGTAGGAGGTGGTGGAGGTGAACCCAATCGTTTGGTGGTGATGGTGTTAGTAGTGGTCATGGTGATGTTGTGGTGGTCGCGTGACGGCAGCTAAGCCTTGGTTATTGAGGGGGTCGTGGGGAAGAAACATAGAGGTTATAGTGGTGGCTCTAGAGTGTGGAGGTGGTGTTGCCATCAAATTGATTGTCGAGGCATCATGGTGGTACTTGTTCTTTTTACATAAAACTTGTTTAACAAAATTTGACCATCTATCTTAGGTAAAATTAAATGTTACACTACAAGAAAAGAGGGAATTAGCGACGGATGTTTAGCGACGGACAAAATTCCGTCTCTAAAAGTATTTTCAGCGACGGAATACACCCGTCGGGTAACGTCCGTCGGTAAAACTATTTACCGACGGAATAATTCCGTCCGTAAAAATAACCGTCGGTGAAAGTCGGGTTTTGCCGACGAACTTTTACCGACGGGTGTGTTCCGTCGGTACAACTATTTAACAACGGAATAATTCCGTCGGTAAAAATACCCGTCGGTGAAAGTAGGGTTTTGCCGACGGACTTTTACCGACGGGTATTTTCCGTCGGTAAAAGCCTTAAATAGATCAGATCCCCTTCTTCTTTTCTTTCTCCCGTTGCTCTCTCTCTCTCTCTCTCTCTCTCACCGGCGATTTTTCCGTCGCCATCCCCGGCAACCTAGCCCCCGACGGAATATATCCTGCCACCGCCTCCGACGCCGCCACTGCCGTCCATCTTCAAAACCGAAGGACCGCTGCTGCGACGCCACCACCACTGCGCCACCACCACTGCTGCGACGCCACCACCACTGCTGCGACGCCACCACCACTGCGCCACCACCACTGCGCCACCACCACTGCTGCGCCACCACCACAACCGCGCCGCCACCACAACCGCGCCGCCTATCTTCAAATCAGCCCAAGTTTCTGTAAGTTTAGATATTCATGATCGGCTTTTAGATATTCAGAATCATCTCTTTACCGTTTGTAGATTCTCGTAACTCGTATGGTTTGATTTTTTTTTTGGTAATCATATGGTTTGATATTATGTTACCCGGTAAATGCAGTATATAATGAGAAGGGTTTGTAGATTCTCGTAACTCGTATGCTTAGCTTGTAGATTCTATTATGGTTTGTAGATTCTCGTAACTCGTATGCTTGGCTTGGCGGGGTTGATCGACTCTTGGAGGAGGGTTCACCTTTTGGTTTTAAAAAAAGGCTTGGGGAATACGATAACACCAACACATAAATTAGCTTCATGGCCCCTTAGAAGGTGTTCAAGAGTTAGAAGTTACGAATTTTCCCATGATAAATTGGTAGATGTTAAAGAAAATGTGGTCTTAACCCTAAACCCTAAACCCTAAACCCTAAACCGAACCCTAATTAGTCATAATTGAACCCTAAATTGATTGCCCCAATCTAACCGAACCCTAATTGAACCCCCTAATCCAACCGAACCCTAAATTGAACTAATTGAACCCTAAATTGAATGCCTCAAATCAACCGAACCCTAAATTGAATCAATAGAACCCCCTAATTGAACCCTAAATTGAACTAATTGAATCCTAAATTTAATGCCTCAAATCAACCGAACCCTAAATTGAATCAATAGAACCCCCTAATTGTACCTAAATTGAAGTAATTGAACCCTAAATTGAATGCCCTAATCGAACCGAACCCTAAATGAAACTAATTGAACCCTAAATTGAATGCCCTAATACAATCGAACCCTAAATTGAAATAATTCAAGCGCATCGGATATGTGAATTTTGAACAGTTTTTAAAAAATTTGAACATTGCTCATTTGTTTGATAATTTTAGGTTGTTAATTGTGCGTTTTATAATTGTGATTATTGATCGATGATTTTAGGTTATTAGCTGTGCATTTGAAGTAATTGCGATTATGAATTGATGATTTTAGGTTGTTAATTGATGATTTTAGATTGTTAATTGTGCATTGAGCATTTGAGATATTGAGATTATTGACGGAGGATGGGACCCAATTGGATTGAATGTGTGATTTTTGTTAATTTTTATTGCATTGAGCATTTGAGAATTGAGAATTGAGATTGTTGACGGAGGATGGGACCCAATTGGATTGAGATACCTGTTAGTTAGCGCAGACACGGACACCACGTCTGATCGACGGTGTCCGACATTTAGAAAACAAATTAACGTATGCCGATGTGTCCGGAGGTGCGTGTCGCTGGGCATCGGACACGTGTCCGGAGGCGTCGGACACGTGTCCAAAGGCGTCGGACACGTGTCGGTATGTGTCAGACACGTGTCGGTATGTGTCTGACACGTGTCCGGAGGTGTCAGAAACGTATCGGACACCATATCGACACCCTATATGAGGTGTCGGAATTGAGGTTGTTGAATGTGCATTAAATTTAGGTTAGTTAGGTTAATGCGACATTTTTAGCATGCACCCCCTGGAATCTAATCGTGGCTCCAGCGCTGGCTATAATTAGCCCTAATTAGTCCTGATTAACAATATTTTAGTAAATCAATTAACCCTAATTAGCTCTAACGAGCCTAATTAGTTTTAATTAACCCTAAGAACCTGATAAAATTCAAATTAGCTGTAATTACCTCAAATTAGCCCAAATGAACCCAATTATGCGCATATTGATTGTAGTTAGCCTAATTAGTCATAATTTGCACTAACATAACCCAATTACGCCTAATTAGCGCTAGTTAGGACTAATCAACACTACTCGGCACAATTAAACCCTAATTAGTCATAATCAACCCTAATTAGCTATAATTATCCGAAACTAGCCCTCATTAACATTAATTAGCCCTAACATAACCCAATTAAGCCTAATTAGCCCTAATTAGGACTAATCATCACTATTCGGCACAATTAAACCCTAATTAGGACTACATAACTCTAATTAGTCCTAATCAACCCTAGTCAGCTATAATCATCCGAAACTATCCCTCATTAACATTAATTAGCCCTAACATAACCCAATTAAGCCTAATTAGCCCTAATTAGGACTAATCATCACTACTCGGCACAATTAAACCCTAATTAGGACTACATAACTCTAATTAGTCCTAATCAACCCTAGTCAGCTATAATCATCCGAAACTATCCCTCATTAACATTAATTAGCCCTAACATAACCCAATTAAGCCTAATTAGCCCTAATTAGGACTAATCATCACTACTCGGCACAATTAAAGCCTAATTAGTCATAATCAACCCTAATTAGCTATAATTATCCGAAACTAGCCCTCATTAACATTAATTAGCCCTAACATAACCCAATTAAGCCTAATTAGCCCTAATTAGGACTAATCATCACTACTCGGCACAATTAAACCCTAATTAGTCATAATCAACCCTAATTAGCTATAATTATCCGAAACTAGCCCTCATTAACATTAATTAGCCCTAACATAACCCAATTAAGCCTAATTAGCCCTAATTAGCCCTTGTACATCCCATAATTACTCCATGTTGCCCAGAGATGGTTCAATTACTCGTTCTTTACAAACCCTGCCTTCTTTATATTAATTGTTGTTTTGAGAAGTCCATTGGCAACGAGATGGTTCAACTCGTTGCCAACGAGTTCTATTTAATGTGGAATTGATAACATATGCAACGATCATTCTGCAGTTTTGATATTTCGGAAAGATTCTTGCATATCTTATCAATTTCTGAACACATGCATGCATAAAAACCCTTAGTTCCCGTTCAAAGGTACTCATTACAAAGTAATGCCTTGTAATGAGCCTTTGGATGTCCAGTTTGGACAGTTTGGAAAAGCTAATTGTTTATAAAACAGTATTTTGACTCATGCTTTATGTTCTATGTCGTGGATATTTGGTACACGTTCTCGTGTGTTTCTCCGGGTGCATACAGATCTGGTGTTCTAACATCCGTCAAACCTTCCTGAGCAAGGTTAGATGAATGTTAGAACACCTAATCGATGTGGTGTACTTGGAGAAATGCGGGGAGGTGCTGCCGAATTTTCCACAGACATCGGACTAAGCATGAGTTATTCACTGTTTTATAAACATGTGCTTTTCTGAATGGGATAGGACCACTACCTGTTCAAGAGTGGAGGGGAAATATGTAGACGTGTTGTAACATTCATGCATTGATATTTACATCGGCAATGCTTAATCACTGGTCATTATTGAAGGTGGTATACAGTACGATAATTCAGTCGTCATGTCAGTCGATCGAAGTTGGATGAAAAGGAAGAATGCTGAAGATTTTGAGTGTCGCGTTGACGAATTTCTCGACTTCGCTTATGCGCATCCTGCACATGTTGACCTTGATAAGATAAGGTGCCCGTGCGGTAGATGTGAGTTGTTGCACTGGAGAAAAAGAATTGAAGTAAAATGGCATCTTCGTCGGTACGGTTTTATGGGTGGATACACAAGGTGGACGCAGCACGGGGAAACGATAGTATTGTCGTCCAACCTGGCTAGTCAAACTGAAGTTAGGGAGGAGGCACGATATGATTTCCGAGATATGATTATGGATGTTGGGCATGCTAATGTTGACTGGGGTAACGACAGGCCACAACCGCCGAACGAGGGGGCTCATCAGTTTTATGAGTTGTTGAGAGCTGCGGAAGAGCCGCTGTGGGATGGAGCTCCGAAACACACACGGCTGTCTGCGGTTAGTAGGTTATTACAGTTGAAATCAGACCACGGGCTGAGCGAGAAAGGTTTTAACGAGTTTGTTACCTTCATCAAAGAAATACTGCCCGAAAGTGAAAAGCTACCGCCGTCGTACTATGACGCGAAGAAGATGATGAGGAAACTTGGGTTGAGCTACGACCGGATAGATGCGTGCAATAACGATTGTGTATTATTCTGGAAAGAGAATAAGGATTTGTCATTATGTCCAGTGTGCTCTCATTCGAGGTACAAACCGGACAAAGGGAAGAAGAAAAACATTGCATGGAAGATATTGCGATATTTCCCGGTCACACCACGGCTTCAGAGAATGTACTACTCCTCCAGTACGGCTGAACATATGAGGGCTCACCGTGAGACTCGCAGCAACGATGCCGATGTGCTGACCCACCCAGCTGATGGAGAGGCGTGGAAGGAGTTTGACCGCAGGCATCCAGTTTTTGCTCAGGAAGTTCGGAATGTTAGACTTGGTCTGGCAACCGATGGGTTCAACCCTTTCGGTCAGTCTACCACGCCTTACTCCTGTTGGCCTGTTATTATTGTCCCTTACAACCTTCCACCAGGCATGTGCATGAAGAAGCCGTATATGTTCTTGTCGTTGCTTATTCCGGGGCCGAAGAGTCCCGGTAAGGACATAGATGTGTATTTAAGGCCGTTGATTGATGAGTTAAAACAATTATGGAATCATGGAGTCGAAACATATGATGCATCCCTTAAACAAAATTTTCAGATGAGGGCTGCTTTGATGTGGACTATACATGATTTCCCCGCATTGGGAATGACGTGTGGCTGGAGCACACATGGGAAGCTAGCATGCCCTGCTTGTATGGGCGTGAACCCCGGTCATACGTTAAAGCACGGCGGAAAGGCCTCGTGGTTCGGATGTCACCGTAAGCTTTTGCCACCGGGCCATCAGTTTCGTAGGCAGAAGGATAAATTTGACGGGACAATCGAGCGTGAGGTTGTCACGCTGGACTACCCATCTGGTGAAGAAGTACTCTCACACCTGGAGGCACTTGATACTGACATACCACACGGTAAGGGTGTGCCGGATCAGAAGATTGCAGGGTTCGGGAAAGAGCACAACTGGAGAAAATTTTGTATCTTCTGGGAGTTAGCCTACTGGAGGACGCTCGTTATCCGAAACAACATGGATGTGATGCATATTGAGAAGAACGTTTTTGATAATGTGTTCAACACAGTGATGAATTTCAAGGGCAAATCGAAAGATCACCTTAAAGCGAGAAGGGATCTACAACAGTTGGGTGTACGCCGTGAATTGCATCCTCGGACAGTCAGTGGGAGGACCATACTTCCGAAAGCACCTTACTGTCTAGACAAGAAACAAGTGGAGAAGGTCTGTCAGTGGGTTAAGAATTTGAAGCTTCCGGATGGGTTTGCGTCCAACATATCTCGTTGTTGCAATGTTTCGGAATGCAAGTTCCAAGGGATGAAGAGTCACGACTGCCACGTATTCATGGAGAGATTCATTCCTATTGCCTTCCGGGGACTGTTGCCACGGGTTGTTTGCGAGACTTTGACTGAATTATCTCATTTCTTTCGAGATATATGCTCTTCTACGATCCGGGTGAGTAACATGGAAGTGCTTGAGAAGAACATTGTGGTGACGATTTGCAAGCTGGAGAAAATCTTCCCACCTTCGTTCTTTGATTCAATGGAGCATCTGCCTGTTCACTTGGCATATGAAGCTAAAATGGGTGGACCCGTGCAATATCGGTGGATGTATCCCTTCGAGAGGTAATCCTTAAATTGTTACAGTTGTTCGTTTACACTTAATGCGACATCTGTTATCATTGATATTCCACCTAACTCGATTCCCTAAACTTCTAGGTTCATGTTCCATTTAAAGAAAAAAGTCCGTAATAAGGCTCGGGTTGAGGGCTCAATTGCGGAGGCTTACGTAATGGAAGAACTTGTAAACTTTTGTAGTCAATATTTCGGTTCGGATGTTGGTACAAGGTTAAATCAACTAGGCCGAAATGATCCCGGAGCAAGCACAAATTTGGAAGGGCAATTGTCAATATTCAAGCAGTCAGGTAGTCCGTTCGGCCGAACGTATACTCGATGGCTAACAGATGAAGAGTACAGTGCTGCAACAATATATGCCCTTCTAAATTGCGATGAAGTTTCGGCATTCGTTGAGTAAGTTAAAGTCTTAATTCACTTACATTGATGTACATAATTGAAAGTGTGTTAAGCGAGTTAGATGCATATTGGTTTGCAGTGAGTTCGATGCGGAATCTTTAATCACTGATCCCGCTGGACTTGAATCTCACCGGAAATCACAATTTGTACAGTGGTTCAAAATCCGTGTAAGATTATTTAACGAAATTATATTATGTGTTATATACAGTTCTGTGGCCAATTAGTATACTGATTTATCCTTAATGTTTACCGTCATCTACAATAGGTTCAGTCAATGGATAGACCAGTGGCCTCCTGCTTGAAATTACTAGCCGAAGGCCCTAACAAACAAACATCCTGTTACGGAGGCTATATCATCAACGGGTTTAGGTTTAACGTAAAAGATGATGACCGAACAAAACAAACCCAAAACAGTGGAGTCTTGGTCAACGGCGACTGTTATGCCGAGAATTGCATGGATTTTTACGGAGAGCTAGATGAGATTGTTGAGCTAACATATCTGGGTTCCCAAAACCGCCTGGTAATGTTCAAGTGTACGTGGTTCGATGTCACATGCAGCAGAGGAATCCGTGTTAGCTCTCAAGGGATTGTAGATGTCAATGTCAAGTCAAGACTTGCATCAGACGAGCCCTTTGTGTTTGCTAGTCAAGCTGTACAAGTCTTTTACGCGGAGGACGTCGCCAATCCCAAATCTCATTGGTATACAACTATCAAGTCCAAGAAATTGCCCGTGACATATGACAGTGAGCTAGACTCCTTTCAAGCCGACCAACCACGTGTCTTGTTCCCTGTTGAGGTCAACAACGAGGAGGACGATCTTCCTCTTCCAACAACACTTCTTGTGGGAGAAGAAGTCGTAGATGATGACGCGGAAGATGTTGAAAGTGTTGGAGATGATGTGACCGAGTCTACTGATGAAGAGGATGAATTAGAAGATGAAGAGGACGACGAGTCCCACGAAGAAGAGGGCGACGAGGATAGTGATGAAGATGATTCGCAAACTGAAAATGATTGACTTGTAATGTTGTAACATCACGGGAAAAATGTAGTAACATTTTAGAACTTGGTGTTTATTGATGTGTTTTTGCACATCGTTCATATATATATATATAGCGCCGATGATATATTTATGGCCTAAATTATTGGCCCGGGCTGTTAATGCCTTGAATATAACATAGAGGTCAGATAAAAGAGGGACCTGGGCCTGGGCCTGGACCAGGCCGAAAATCCGACAGAAATGGCCCAGCCAGGCCCGGCCCGATTGGCCCGGCCCGGGTGGCCCGGTTTTGGCCCGGTTCTGGCCCAGTTTGGGCCCGGTTCTGGCCCTGTTTGGCCGAAAAAAGCCATCGCCGTGCAAGGAGTTTCCATCTTCGTTTCTTGATCAAGGAAGATGCGATTGTGGAATCAAATTCCAGACATTCTTCGCTACTGTCATGATTTGAACATGTACCCAATAAGTACAGTGTTTGTGCCTTGTCTGTCCATATTTTGGCTTGCTGACCTACGCATTTCTTCTTTTAGCTTCAGCTTAAAATTGCTTTCTTCTCCTTTTGTAAATGGGGTTTTATAAAGTTTTCATTATGTGTTTGTTAAGGAAGTTTGTATGTAACAAAATATTGAAGCATTAAGATTTTTAGACTCGGAAAAGTATCAGTAAGTTCGAACATGCATTGGCATTTTCTTGGCTGTAATAAGCATCCTTGGTTCCAGCGTATACCAATGGGATCGTCCGATTGCGTGCCCTTGGGAACCGGTGGTCTGGCTTCCTTTGTAAGTTTGAACCGATCTACTTCGCTGTGATATTACATGTTTATAGGTTTAAAGTGCGTTAGATGCAAAATGTCGCTAAAAAGCATTTGTGGTGGGCTATTCTAAATTAGGAACGGGACTATCGACTCTCTGAGTATGTATTATAATATCAAATAAAGGGAGGGCCTATGCACATTTATTATTTTTTCTATGTAAATTGTTATATGTTAAAATTGAATTGAGTCTGAGAAAAAAAAAAGGGCCTGGGCCCAGCCCAGGCCCGGCCCAAATATTGGGCGGGGCCTGGGCCTGGACAGGCCTAGAGATCCACTGCACCGGGCCCGGTCCGGCCCGGCCCGTTTCACCCTCCTTCGGCCCGGCCCCGGCCCGGCCCGATTTGCAGGCCCGATGGGCTTGGCTGGGCCAGCCCAAGCCCGGCCCTTTGACATCTCTATTGATGTGTTTTTGCACATTCGTTCATATATTTATATATATATAGTGCCGATGATGATTTATGCCTAAATTATTGTTTTTCACGTGTTAATGTCTTTGTATATAATCTATATGAAGTCAGATATGGATAGGATAAGGGCTATTCGTGGGCAGCCAGAGGACGCCGAGCTGCTTCCCCCGATTAGTCCCGCCTTTCGTCATTGCCTACTGATGACGGGGCACAGAGTGATCACGGACAGCCATCGGGGGCCCAGCCCCAGCTGTCGTCGTCACCGTCGCCCCAGCCATCGCCGTCGCCCCAGCCATCGCCGTCGCCCCAGCCGTCTCCATCTTCCGTGGGTTCTACCTCAGGTATAGTTGATAACGGTGTTTTCTACATTTTCGCTAGCCTTATATTTGAACTGTATTAATGTCTGTGTTATACAGGATCTCGACGGGGCCGTGAGTCCGACACGCGGGGTACGCATCGACCCCCCAAAATAAACAGAGCGTTAAGCTAACGCAGGAGTGCCTGTAAGTACTAAAAATATCACCTCATGCCTTATGCCTAAAAATTTTGGGTGTTAATTTATATTTGAACTGTATTAATTAATTTAATTACTTATTTGGCAGGATCCTGGAGAATATGGCGAGGACGAAGATCGGCGTTCTTGTGAAGGGCCGATTCTTCGAGCCACGCCTGTACTGGAAGGAATGGGATGCGCTGCGAGGGAGGCCCTATGGGAGGAGTGGCTGGTACGGTGAAGTATTTTTTTCAGCGTTAGTAATGTTAAATTACATTGTTAATTTGTGTTATTGAATGGCTTTACAGGAGGGGTTCACGTTTGATGCGCCTGAGCAGCAGGACTGGGGGAACAGGCTTTCTTTAATTACATCGGCAAGAATTACCGCCGATGGCTCCACGATGCACGGGACCGGGCGAAGAGGGCGCTGCCGCGGGTGCCCCGATGACGGACATGACGAATGTCCCACATTGGATATCTCACCGTGTATGGGGAGATGATAGATCGGTGGGCTGCGGATCCAGGTTGGGACGCCAAGAGTAAGAGCGGGGCTCAGAACAGACAGAACAGAGATCCGACGCACACGGGGGGGTCGGTGCCACACGACATCGTCCGACATATGAACGCGGTCGAGCACCCGGATCTAGAGAAGGATGAGGTCATAGCTCTGACCTATACTCAGACGCACGTGCGGAAGAAGGACAGGAACGAGACCCACTAGGCGGGCGACTATATTTCAATATACCCGGCGGATCGATGTGAGTCAATTTATTTAAGTTAATCTGTTTCTTTCTATCCTCGATGTCTGTTTCGTTAATTAATGCCATAACATATCGTTAAACCACTATTTTTGCAGGCCTCGTATGAACAGCTAAGAATCCAAGCCGCAGTCCGGACGGCCATAGCGTCCACTAGTACGGCTGCGAGTACTGGGGGTGAAGCGATGGCTGGATACGCCGGAGGTCGTGAATCG